>CAUYUJ010005999.1:27500-56896 GCA_963575745.1 Prorocentrum cordatum | reverse complement strand
GCACGAGGAGGAGCAGGGGGAGGAGCAGGAGGAGGAGCAGGAGTAGGAACAGGAGGAGGAGGAGGAGCAGGAGGAGGAGCAGGAGGAGGAGCAGGAGGAGGAGCAGGAGGAGGAGCAGGAGGAGGAGCAGGAGGAGGAGCAGGAGCAGGAGCAGGAGCAGGAGGAGGAGCAGGAGGAGCAGGAGGAAGAGGAGCAGGAGCAGGAGGAGGAGCAGGAGCAGGAGCCTCTCCCCCGCGATCCACTCAGGAGCTGGCCAGCTCGGAGCGCTTCATCGCGGACGCGCCGCGCCCTGGCGCCTCCTCGGAGGCCGCCCCGGCGCGCGCACTGGCCTGGTTCTCCTCGCGCGCGCCCTCAGTTGCCCGGTCCAGGGAAGGATATGCTCGGGGGGGGGGGCAAACAGTTAGGAGTTGCATCAGGTTTTGAAGACGTAGGTTGTCCTTCCTCGGGATGCTCTCCAGCAGCTGCGCCTCGCCGGAAGCGTTGCGGGGGAGCCCTGATCATCCCGAAGCTGCCAGAGACCCGAGGTCCGACCCGAAAGCCAGACGACGAGGATCGGGGAAAGGCTCAGGGGGGGAAGCATCGAACCTTTATTGACCATTGATCGCTGAGACGGGTCCGATAGCCCACCCCGCTCAGGCGAGTTCGGATTTGCAGTTGGGGGCCGATCGCCGACCCATCAGCGATGCATAGCGATCTTCTGAAGGCTCCGACTCACCTGCAATGCTCATCTCTTTTTAGTGCCATCGACTGGAGGTTCTGGTGGTATGGACGCGGGAAGCTGCGGTCCAACTCCACTGACCCGCCTGTAGCCGCTGGATGCTCCAGGACGGGGCCCCTGACCGTCGCGGCGAAGCGAATGGTGGTATGATGCTCATCGGATGTTCGCGCGCTCTCTCTCTCTCTCTCTATCTCTCTCTTCTCTTCCTCCCAAAAAACAGTTCGCCTTGCATTTCAAACCTGAGCTGAGGCGTGGGTCCAGGGCGCTTCTCCTCCTCCTCCTCCTCCTCCTCTTCCTCCTCCCCCTTCCCCTCCCCCTCCTTCCCCTCCCCCATCCTCCCCCTCCCCCTCCTCCCCCTCCTCCTCCTCCTCCTCCTCCTCCTCCTCCGCCAACGAAAACCCTAAGCCGTTCTTCTCTCCCCCCCCTGAACGTTTCCCCCCTCGAGCGCCGTGCGGCACGCTGCCCCCGTCATGGTCCTCCAGCGCCCAGTACATAGCGATGCTCGAGGGCAAGCCGTCTGCACAAGCATACGCTTGAGGCGGGCGTGTCCCTCTGCAGGGGGAATCTTCAAAAATAGTCCAAAAATAGTGCGGGGACGAGTTGTGGAGTATGTTAGATCATTTGGGGTCATTTCTGGGGGTATCTCTATTGTTCGTCCACATTCCGCCTCTACGGGGACAGGCCCGACCTAAGCGTAAGCCAGAAGCACAAGCTTTCGGAGGTCCGCGCACACTTCTTGGGTCGACGCTGCACCCCTGGCGGTGCCTCCGGCGCCGCCCCCGGCGCGCCCCGCGCGCCACAGATGGGGGGGCGATCGAAGCAAGCCGCGCGGATCCTGCAGGTGTGTGAAATTACACGTGTTCCTTCGTCGTCTGGCTATATCGGCCGATGGAGGTTCTAGGGATATGTTCTGGGAGATCTGAGTTTGATTCTGAATGGCAGCCTTCTCTTCGCATCATTACACACCAGTCCTCTTCATCGATCCTTCCCCTCGATCCTCATCTTCCCGCCTCCTCCTTATCGGCACTCCTCCTCCGCCTCCTTCTCCTCCTCGTCGGTCCGCTTCCTCCATTCGATCCTGGATCCTCCTCTTCGCTCCGCCTCTTCAAACCTCCTCCTCATCCTCCTCTTCGTTGGTCCTCGTCTTCCTCCGAACTTCCCAACGGCTCATCGGTGTTCGTATTATTCCTCCTCATCCTCCTCCTCCTCCTCCTCGTCCTCCTCCTCCTCGTCCTCCTCCTCCTCCTCCTCCTCGGTCCTCCTGATGGGGGCGGTGGCGACTAGAGAGAGGTGGTACATCGGATGGGGGCGGCGGTGTGTAGCACAGGGTGGTCCTTTTGACGGTTTGATGGGGCGTGGAGGGGTCGTATTTTTGAGGGGTCTCTAGCGCATAGGACGGTGTGGCCGCCCTAACAGGGGTGATTGGGGGGGTAGACGATGACGGTGATGCCAACGACGGCAAAAGTGATGGTGATGACGGCAAATATGTTGTTGATGTTGATGATGGGTCTGATGGTCTTGACGACCATGATGCTTACGAACCCCAAACAGTGCTTGCACTGAGGGGATCTTAGTTGTGTCCTTAAGGAATTGGTTGGGTCATCCGAAGATTCGCCACGTTGCCGCCCGTTGCCGCCTTCTTGCTGCTTGAGGGGTCCGCCGAGGATCCCACATTGCCGCCCGTTGCCGCCTCATTGCCGCTGTGGGGTTCGCCGAGGACTCGCCACGTTGCCGCCCGTTGCAGCCTCGTTTCCGCTTGGGGTGTCCGCCGAAGATTCGCAACGTTGACGTTTATTGTCGCTTTACCACGTAGCTTGGCACCACATAGCTTGCGCCACTTGGCTTCCACCACATAGCTTACGCCACCTACTTACACCACAAAGCACATAGCTTGCACCACATGGCTTGCACCACGTAATTCGCACACCCAAAGTGCAATGGATGACCGCTTGGGGCCCAGGCTGGCTAATGTTCTGTATTGCCATATCTTTCGGCCATCCTCCCCAGTCTTGCATCGCTCCTAGCCCCCCTCTTCTTCATCATCCTCCCCTTCCCCATTCCCCCTCCTTACCTCCAAACCCCTCGTTCACGAGGGCCCCGGGCCAGGAGATCGGCAGATTCACCGAGGAGCACTGGGACGCCGAGACAGGCTGCCTGGCGCGGTGGGGGCGGACTCTTCCAGCAGGTCTCGGGAGCGACGGGATGATGATGATGATGCTGATGATGAGAGGAGGAGGAGGAGGAGGAGGAGGAGGAGGAGGAGGAGGAGGAGGAGGAGGAGGAGGAGGAGGAGGAGGAGGAGGGCCCAGAAGGGGCCTCCGAGGCTCAACGTGTGCGCGGTCCAGGGGGGGGGGCTCTTCAGCTCTCCCATGGCCGTCTTGGCGTCACTCTGGGCCAGGAGAGCTGGGGGGCCAAAGCAGATTACTCCAGATTTCGTAATAAAAGGGAGGAGGTCTCATTTCGGGGGGGGGTCTCTTCCAGGCTATCTTGGAGGGCCTGGGGGGGTCTGGGGACGATGTTTTGGAGGGTTCTCCCACGAGGGGGGGTCTGAAATGGCTTGTCTTGGAGGGTCCAGACCCCTCCCTTTTATTACGACATCTGGAGTATCCTGGCGAAAGACCCAGCCATATTCATGCGCAGGTGCCGCAGGGCAGGTGGGACAACGGAAGGGGAGCTCCCCTATGGGGCCAAGCAGCGTGTGATGGGTGTGCTGAGAGGGATATTGGGCCGCCACGCGAAAGCTGCCACTGGGGCCTTCGAGGGAGCTCCCTGCGGTGCCATGACAGCGTGTGAAGGGTGTGCCGAAATCTGTTTCTTTTCCGGCTTGCTGAGCGCGCGTGCGGATTGCCTCTGCCGCGCTGCGGCTTAAAAACGTGTGCCGAAATGGGCCTGGGTCGCCATGCGGACTCTGCCACTGGAGCCCTCGGTGAAGCTCCTGTGGGGCCACGAAACGTGTGAGGTGTGTGGCCGCCGCACGAACGCTGAAACTGGAGCTCTCTATGGGGCCACGAAACGCGTGAGGGGTGGGCCGACATGAGTGCGGGTCCGCCAAGCGAATGCTGCCACTGAGCCCTTCGGTGGAGCTCCTGATTTGGCCACGAAGCGTGTGTTGAGTGTGCCGACATGGGTGCGGGGTCGCCCTGCGAACGCTGAGAGTGGGACCTTCGGTGGGGCTCCTTGTTGGTCCACGAAGCGTGTGAGGAGGGTGCCGACATGGATGCGAACGCTGCCGCTTGGGCTTTCGGTGGAGCTTCCTATGGGGCCATGAAAGAATGTGAGGGCTATTCCGAAACTGGCCTGGGCCGCCATGCGAATGCTGCCATTGAGTCCTTCGGTGGAGCTCCGGATGTGGCCACAACGCGTGTGAGGGGTGTGCTGACATGGGCGCGGGGCGACCATTCGAGCGTTGCCAAAGGGGCCTTCGGTGAATTTCCCTTGCCATGACCGTGTGAGGGATGTGCCATGGCCGTTTGAGGGATGTGTCCAGGACCGGCATGCGAACGCTGCCACTGGGGCCTTCGATGGGATTCCATATCGTGCCACGGTGCGTGTGCCGACATGGATATGCGGAGGGCAGGGGCAAGGATGGGAGGAGGGATGCGAAGAAGAAGGAGGAGGAGGAGGAGGAGATGGAAGAAGAAGAAGGAGTGATTCGGAGCGCTGTCTCTTCAAAACGAGAACCCAACACCGCGATGTTGGTGTGCCGAAGTGGGTGCGAGGCCGCCATGTGGAGCTCCTTATGTGGCCACGAAACGTGTGAGGGGTGTGCCGAACTGGGCGCGGGACCGCCATGCGAAAGCTGCCAGTGGGTCCTTCGGTAGAGCTCCCTGGGGGGCCACGAACGTGTGAGGGGTGTGTGCCGAAATGGATGCAGGGTCGCCATGCGCATGACGCCACTGGGGCCGTCGGTGGAGCTCCCCATGGGGCCACGAAGCGTTCGACGGGTGTGCCGAAGTGGGTGCGGGGCCGCCATACGAACGCTGCTACTCGGGACTTCGGTGGCACTCCATGTGGGGCCACAAAACGGGTGAGGGATTTGCTAGAATGGGTGCGGGTCCGCCAAGCGAATGCTGTCACTGAGTCCTTCGGTGGAGCTCCTGATTCGGACACGGAACGCGTGAGTGGTGTGCCGAACTGGGCGCAGGGCCGCCACGCGAACGTTGCCACAGGGGCCTTCAGTGGAGCATCCTATGGAGCCGCGCAGCGTGTGAGGAGTGTGTCGACGTGGGCACGGGGGCTCCATGCGAATGCAGCCTTTGGGACCTTAGGGGGAGCTCCCTATGAGGCCACGGAACGTGTGAAGGGTATGCCGAACTGGGCGCGGCGGTGCCATGCGTTCGCAGCCACTGGAGCCTGTGGTGAAGCTCCCTGTGGAGCCACGCTCCGTGTGAGGGGTGTGCCGACGCTACGCGGAGGGTTGAGGCAAGGGTTTGGAGGAGGGATGAGGGGGAGGAGGAAGAAGGAGCGACGCCCGCCGCTGCCATGTCAAAACGATGGTCCAACACCACATGATGGCTTGGAGCAAGAACAACATATCGTTGCGTGATGGTTTTGGCAGGTCTTTTTGGTGCCTCTTCGGCCCCCTGTGGGCATGTTGGTTTGGGCTATCCTGTCGCCGTTCTGGGCAGCCCCTAGGCCATACTGGGGTGGCGTCCGGGCCTTTCCCTTGCTCGCGTTTCCTGCCACTCCCATCCTACCCCCATTCTTCCCCATCGCTCATCCCCCTATCGCCGAATTCACCCTCAACTCTGGTTTCTCTGGCAATAGCGCCAGCCTCGAGGGAGCGCTGGCCCTGCCTGGCTCAGAGCCTCCAGGTCTGGGAGGACAAAGAAGGGTTGCTGCGGAAGGATGACGTTTGAAATCTGCTGCGTGCATGCACTTTCGGCTCCATCGCACCTTCTCTAATGCGTGGCCGCTCCCGGCGCCTCCAGACGCTGAGAAGAAACCAGCTGCAGGCAGATCCGCTAACCCTTCTCTTTGCTACCCCCCGTTCTCAGACATTTGGTGTCGCGTTGTTCCCATACTGTGCGTGGCACCTGGACTTCTTGACCACTCCCTGTGGACCGCATCTTCATCTCAGATAGTGTTCTGATGGTCCAAGAGCCGGAAAACAGCTCCCAAAGGCCGAAATTCGTGGAACAATGGATCGGGAATTGAGAGGACGCCCACCCAGACAAGTCGATTGAGGAGGTCAGCGTCAGCTCACGTTGGCATTCGAAAGTACAGGTACAGTCCCCAGTCGATTTCGCTAATCGACGTGCGTCTTGCCAGATACATTCGGACGATTTTGGACGTTGATTAGCTACCCCGCTGGGGTCCACTCGGAATGCAGCGCCGTGCGCATATGGAGTGCCCCTGGCAGCGCTCACTAAAGCGCGTTTTGCTAAGAGGGTGTTCCATCAATCTTCGAACGGATGGGTGGATGGACGTGGGATGTCTGGTCTGGGTTCTTCCACCCAGATCCTCCAGAGCAGCTTTGCCACCCCTGGCCAGGCTGGCTGGGCGCGGGATGAACGAGCGGCGCCGCTGGGTGGCCGGGCCCGCTGCCGTGGACGGCCCGATGCCGGCCCCGTTCGCCCCAGAAACGTTGTGCAGCTGGGCGCCCGTGCGTTGTGTCCGTCGTCGATGGGTCGATCGAGGATCGAGGATCGATGGATTGATCGTGTACCGTGGCTCGATGGATAGAGGATCGATAGATCGATCGAACTTCGAAAATCGAGGTGATCGAGGTTCGATGGGTCGTGGTCTTCGTCGTCGGTGGACCGACCGAGGTAGGAGGATCGAGGGTCGAGGTTTCCTCCTCCTCCTCATCTTCCTCCTCCTGAGGTATTTCTGCACGCCGGGCGAGTTTGCCCGGCTTCGGGCCCTGTGATAACAGGTCGGCCCGGCTGGCAAGATGCAGAAAGTTGGGGTCTGGGGCTCTGGTCGGGACTTTTCGCGATGCCGCATTGTGTTGGTGACGTCGGATCTCAGAGTCCCCTTTTGGGCGCCGTATACAGTCGGGGCCCTGGAGAAGGAACCCTTTTCGTTGGGGAGGGGCTCCGCGTTCCTTAAGCGTTTCGCAGCTTGCCTCGGGCCTTCCTGATGTTTTCGACAGGCAATCGAAGGTTACCTTGTGGAGCAAAGGGGCCTCGTTCCTTCTTTCGGGTTCCTTAGGTCAACGCCCCGACTGCAGCTTGCGCCGTCGCCCCTGTCTCACCCGGCCTCCTGCCGCTTGTGGCGCGGGCTCGCCGCGCTCGGCCCCGGTGCTGCTGCCCACAGAGAGTCGGGGGCGGAAAAGAGGGGGGTGATGACTAGGGGGGGGGTGGGTATCATGGCGTGGGCCACGATATCTCCCCAGATTTCATGGCGCTCTTTGCCGCTCCCCATGATATCTCTTGTGCACCCCCCTCTTTGCCGCTCCTGAGAGAGAAGCCGAGGGCCCAGGACCGAGCCTTCGCCAAAGCCTGGTCCTGGACGCTCGAGCTTGGTGGACGTTTTGAGGCCGAAAAAGCGCGCGTTTTCAGCTTGGACGTTTGGTTCCCTGGACGTTTTGTTGGACGTTTGGATGTTTGTTTTGACGTTTGGACGGTCTTTGAGGCGTTTGGACGTTGTCAGCTTCTCTCGGGCCTCCGGAGGCCTCTATAGGGACTTCCGGGGTATCTGGCCTGGAGCTGCGGGGCGCCCCTTTCTCCGTACACGAGCCCCGTCCAGCGGGCTCGCCAGAAGAAGTGCCACCTTCGGCATCTGGGCGAGCACGGCTGCTCCTTTTTCTTCTTCGGCAAGCTGTCGAGCTGGTCAGAGCACGTAGCGTCAGAACGGCTGTTCCCTCCCCTCCTCCTTCACGCTTCCTCGCGGGGGGGGAGGAAGAGGAGGCAGGCCCCAGCCCCAGCCCTCCCCCTCCCTCTTCACTTCCCCCCCCCCCCACGTTCTTTCCAGTATGCTCCCTCCTTCTTCCTCTCTCCTCTCCCTCCTGCTCGCATCCTCGTCCCTGTCGGCCCTGCGGGGTGCTGGCACACGGCGGGGGATGTCCGCTACGTACCCCGCGAGGTACAACCGCATCTCTAAACGGATGGCTCCTCCCTGTTTCTTCTCCAGTTCCTGCCTCTCCTTCTCCTGATCCTCCTTTTCCCTCCCTCATTCCTGCCCCATTCTTCCTCGTTCTACTCCTTTCTTCTCCTCGGCAGGGGCAAGGGGAGGAGGTGGAGGAGGAGGGTGAGGAGGAGGAGGAGGAGGAGCAGGAGGAGGAGGAGGAGGAGGAGGAGGAGGAGGAGGAGGGAGGAGGGGGAGGAAGGGGTGGAGGTGGAGGTGGAAGTGGAGGGGAGGACGTGGAGGTGGAGGTGGAGGGGTTGAGGTGGAGGAGGAGCAGCATAGAGAAGGAAGGAGGAGGAGGGAGGAGGATTAGGAGGAGGAGGAAGCGGAGGAGGAGGAAGAGGAGAGGAAGAGGGAGGAGGGGGAGGAGGAGGAGGAGTTGGAAGGAGGAGGAGAAGAAGGACGACGACGACGACGAAGCCGCCAGCGGGCTTTTAGGCCGGGGCGGCGTCGGGGGGGGGCGCCAGCGATGAAGGGCGCCGCGGCGAAGGGCACGTTCCCTCCAGGACCGGAAGGGGTCTGCAAACCGGACGTTCGCGGAGGAGGAGGACAAAAGAGGAGGAGGAGGAGGAGCAGGAGGAGGAGGAGAAGAAAGTAGGAGAAGGAGGAGGAAGAGGAGGAGTAGGAGGAGAAGGAGACCAAGATGCTTCTGCATGGCCAATGTCAAAGAAAAAGAGGAGAGGCGAGGGAATGAGGATCAGGGGCAACGTCAAGGGGAGGAAAGGCTCAAGTCGGGATGCGTTGATCCCCAGTCGCCCATTCCCGCCCAGGACCTCATGGATTTACTTTCGGTGGCCTATCGCCGATCTATCGGCGATACATCGGTGGCCTATCGCGCTCGATGCTTCCCCCCTAAGCTTTAAGCTGTCCCCCCTAATGCTACTCCGCATGAAGAGAAGCAGGAGGAGCAGGGGGAGGAGGAGGAGGAGGAGGAGGAGGAGGAGGACGGGTCAGAGGAGAAGTATCGAACCATCGGCCGGATGTTTTCATTAGCTTTCGGCCTCCAGGGGGGGCCGTTTTCGGCCCTGGGTGCCGTCAGAAATAGGCTCGAAACGAACATATGGCCTGGCTGGGCCCTGGGAGGGGTCCAGCGTACTGATTCTGGACGGCTTCTGGCCAGCGTAGGAGGAGCAGAAGGAGGAGGAGGAGGAGGAGGAGGCGGAGGAGGCTCTCACCGTGCTGCCAGGCGACGTTGGGGACCTGATGCGGTGCAGTGCCAACTCGCGTGCGGGTTGTAGCCCGCGCGAAACACGTCGAAAGGGGAAACATGTTATCCCCCCCTCCTCCTCTTATCCTCTCCTAATCCTCTCCTCCTCCTCCTCATCCTCCTCCTCCTCCTCCTCTCCTCCTCCTCTCCTACTCCTCCTCCTCCTCCTCCTCCTCCTCCTCCTCCTCCTCCTCCTCCTCCTCCTCCTCCCCCGCCTCCTCCCTCGTGCCCCTCCTCACTCCTCCCTCCTCCATCTGATCTCGCCCCTCCCTCCTTCCTTGCTCCCCCTCCTCCTCGTCCTCCGTCGTCCTCCCCATCCTCGTCCTACTCGGCACAATGGTGTCCTCCCCCTCCTCCCTCCTCCCCCGTCCCCCTCCCCCCTCCCCTCCCCCTCCTCCTCTCCTCCTCCTCCTGCCTCCTCCTCCTCCTCCTCCTCCTCCTCCTCCTCCTCCTCCTCCTCCTCGCCTCCTCCTCCTCCTCATCCACCCTGCCGGGCCTTCGGTACCTCCCTTGCCTGCCGAGCTTTGGCGCGGCTCGGAAAGGGTTGCAGACGTTGCATGGTGGGGGCTCCGGGAATTGTTCTGAGAGCAGGAAGAGGCCGACGACGAGGACGCGGGGTGCGAGGACGAGGAGGAGGATGACGAGGAGGAGAAGGAGGAGGAGGAGGAGGAGGAGGAGGAGGAGGAAGGAGACAGACGAGGACGACGGAGGAGGGAGGAGGACGAGGAGGAGGGAGGAGGAGGAGGTGGAGGAGGAGGAGGTGGAGGAGAAGCAGGTTTGTTCCATTCCTTCTTCTTCCTCCCTGCTTCCCTTCTCCCTCGACGCCTTCCTCTGAGCGCTCCTCCTGGTGTTTTGGGGGGATCCCGAGCTGCCCAACATCCCACCATCCCTGTCCAGGCAGAGGTTCTGCTGCACGCCCTCTTCGGTCTCTCAGACACCTGCCCCTCACCCCGAGAGCACACACAGGTCCGCCACTTGACGAGGCGACTGCCAGTGCGACCCCTGCGGGGTCTGAGGCCGACGCGACCAGACCAGGGGGGCTTGAGGGCTACAGCGGGACCGAGGCATGAGATCGAGGGCGGTTCGGGGAGGGTGCCCTGGTTTTCTGTGCGTCTCTTGCGCATCCTGGGGAGGGTAGCCTCGGATGTTCTGTGTGTTTTGGCCGACGGAGGGGCTCGTGAGCTTGAAGGGTTTGTTTTTTGGCCCAGGCCCGACTGTACGGTGGCAAGCGGACCCCCCTGCTCAGGATGCAAGGAGGTATACTTCGGCATGGGCGCTGCTACACCCGTGGTCGAGAATCGACCGAATCGGGCATAATCCGTTGGAGTCCTATTCGATCCAGTTTACCTGGGTTTGATCAAGCCTGATTCGGCTCAGTGGTCCCTGAATCAGGCTTGCGAGCCACCACGTATAATCGTTCTCACTAAGACCTCCCAGGATTTGCTTCCTAACCTTGCCTCCACCCTTTTCGGACGGGGCTCGATTTATCCTCACCCGATGTTCTCCTCGTCCTGGTTTCGTCTTACCCCCCCTTTGGAGGATACATGCATCTAGAACCCGAACGCGGATTATGTTGATGAGGTTTTGATCATGATGTGTTTGTTGAATATGTCTTCCGGAAGTAGCAGCACTTGATAGTGACGTGTGAGAACTCGGCGGAGACTTCGCACAATCCCCACTGCACCCCTCTCTCTTCGTCGGCGAGCGAGGGAGGGAGTGAGAAGCAGAAGGCCTCCGCAGAAGGCGGCGGGACTTCTCGGAAGCCCTCGCGCCTTCTGAAAAGTGTTCTGCGTCTTCGGGGACGGCTTAGAAGTCTTCTCTAAAGGCCGAGGGGGCCTTCCGAGCCTTCTGAGAGAGCACGCCCCTTCTCACTTTCCCCGTGGGCTCGCCCACCCCCTCGTTGAAGGATACATCCGGAACCCGAACGCGGTCGCCGCCTCCCAGGGCTCATGGCCAGCTCCGGTGGCAGCGGAAGGCGGCCCTCGCGCGGGAAGCGGGGCCAGGCCGCTCCTGTCGGCGCTCCGGCCAGATGCGGCCAGTCCTCGGGGCATGGCGCCAGTTGCAGCGGCAAGCTTCGCGTGGACTGATGCAGCCAGCCATGCGCAGAGGGGGGTAATTAGGGGGAGGGGATCGGGCGGAACTAGGACGAGGATAAATCTGTTCGAGAGTGTTCCAGGACGCTCTCATAGCGTTGCGGAACGCTCTGAGACGGTCGCGGCTCCCGATACATCCTTCAGAGGCGCCAGATCTGAGATATTCTCGGTTTTTCCTCACCGATTGCATCCTCGTCCTGGCTTCGTCTTAGAGGAAGATTTCATAGAAGTACCCCTGCTTCTCAGAAGGCGCGGGCCTTGTATACAGATGTAGGGCCGGCGCCTTCTTAGAAGCAGCCTTCTAAAAAGCCTTCCCCCCTCCCCCTACCCTCTTGCGAGCGCCGCCAATTACAGGAGCCAGCGGGGGACGCGCACGGGGAGAGGGAGGTCGGAGGCGGAAAGGATACCCATAGCGTTGCCCTGCCCTCGGTTTCCCGTTGTTGGGCCTCCGGGAAGACCCTCGTCGCCACCATGATATTCTCCCCGATGTTCTAGTCCGAACGCACCCTGGGCGAGGTCACGGGAGTAGCGGTATCGGTAGTTACCTTTGTGGTTCCCCCCAGGGGAGGGTCGATGATCCTCGAGACGTGTGTTAGCCCAATGTGTGTTTTACCACCTTAAGCCCAACCAGTAGATCATTACATCGCCTGTGTCATATCGAAGGGCCTCGATGGACAACACACACGTTGGAGCTAACACACGTTCTGAGGACCATCGAGAGGGGCAACCACGTGCGTCGTGCACCTTGGGTTTCGTTCCGAGCGGGGGGCGGACGCACCACGGACCCGCCCCTAGGCGGCCGGCGGGCGTTGGGTGCTCAGCCTTGAGCCAGAATGGCAACGTCCGGGGTCGAGCTCCCCCCCTTCTCCTCCTCCTCCTCCTCCTCCTCCTCCTCCTCCTCCTCCTCCTCCTCCTCCTGCTCCTCCTCCCCCTTATCCTCCTCCTCCTCCTCCTCCTCTCCTCATCCTCCTCCACCTCCTCCTCATCCTCCTCGTACTCCTCCTCCTCCTCCTCCTCCTCCTCCTCCTCCTCCTCCTTCCCCCCGTCTCCGTCGGCTCCGCGACCCCGTGCCCGACCCAGCCCAAAACCAAGGCAACCGAAGTGGTTTGCCCAGTGTCCAAGCCAGCGTATCCGTGCTCTCCCTGAGCAGCGCTTTCACGTTTCCGTTTGTTTCCAATCTGTGGCTCGCCATGGACCTTGCACGTAATTGCCCTACCTGCCGCCGGCTACTACATTCCCGAAAGTTTCCGCCGCCTCTTTGACCGCATCCATGGTTCGCACCGGCGGGCTCGTCTGAGCGTCAGCCAACCTTATCCTCAATACTGATTCGGGCTGGATGAAAGGGGGGATTGGGAAAGGGAGGTTACGAAATCTGCTGGTTTCGGCCCCACCGAGGGGCCCATTCCTCGATACATGGCCGCCTCCGGCGCCGGGAGGCGCTGGGAAAATCAGCCCTCTTTGCTACCCCCCCTTCCGCCCAGCCCGAGTGATACTCTCGCCCCAGATCCTGACGCGTTTCCGCCGCAGACTGTCGCCCCCGTCGCAGTCGGTGGCCACAAGCCCAGCTCAGCATGTCACAGGCCCCGTCACACATCCACGGCGTGTGGGCCATGATTCCAGCTCGCAACGGCGCCTTCGCTTCATCGCCGGCCTGGCTTGAAGTGGCGCCCTCGCCTCAGCACCAGCCAGGCTCCGATCTGAGAATGGCGTTCATGGCGTTCTCTCGCCGACGCGCTGGCTGGATTTCTATGTCGGCGCGCACAAGGGGGCGGCGCGAGGGGCGCGGCCCTCTAGAAGGCCAGCGGCTTTTTAGACGTCAGGGGCCTGCTTAGACGGGCCTGGAGGACGGGGAGAACGAGGAGGAAGGGGAGGAGGAGGAGGAGGAGGAGGAGGAGGAGGAGGAGGAGGAGGAGGAGGAGGAGGAGGAGGAGGAGGAGGGAGAGGAGGAGGAAAGCGAGGACGAGAGGGGAGGAGGAGGAGGAGGAGGAGGAGGAGGAGGAGGAGGAGGAGGAGGAGCATTGCGAGAAGGAGGAGGAGGAGCACCAGGAGGAGGAGGAGGAGGAGGAGGAGCAGGAACAATACGAAGAGGAGGAGGAGGAGGAGAAGGAGCACGAGGCCAAGGAACACGAGGATGAGTACGAGGAATACAAGGGGGACCACGCCGAGCAGGAGGAGGAGCAAGAAGAGGAAACAGAAAAGGAGAAGTGCGATGAGGAGGTATAGGATTAGGCGGAGGTGGAGGAGAAGGCAAACGACAACGAGGAAGAGCACTAGGAGAATGAGAAGGATCCGTACGAGAAGGGGGGTGGAGAGAAGTAACATGAGGAGTTGTAGAAACAGGAACAGGAGGAGGAAGAAGAGGATAATCAGGAGGGGGAGGAGGAGGAGGAGGAAAAGGACCAGTGCGCACCCGATACTTATCAACGATGTTGCAATGAATCCTCCCTCCAAGTTTCCTTTCCACTGGTCCCTGCAAGGATTCACTTTCACTGGGGAGTGCCCCGTTGGAAGACAGCCGTTTGTAAATCCTGAGATTCCTGAGATTCCCACGCCGCTCATCAACGTGACTGTTGCGTCTTGACGATCCTGAACCGTCCAGAACACCATTCCTAGGACTTCAAAGCCGTGATTCAAAGTAACGGTTGCGACCTGACAGTCGTACAACGTACCAGGACACTATTTTTGGAACATGAACCGCCAGAAGTTGGAAACGATTGTAAACAATTAAGGCGAATCTGCGCGGCGCTCAGGTGAGAGCCACATGTTGTACAGGTGCCGCCCTCCACCCGTGAAACTCTGGCGTTTTTGTAAGACGAATGTGCCTGGCGTTGAGGGGGAAGCCACATGTCGTAAACCACCCGCCTTCCATCCGTGAAGCCGTCGCACATTTTCAGTTTAAGGATCAGACATGGTGTGGGAGTCTCAGGCGAAACGACCAGCCCGCCCTACAGACACGTCTTGGGGTGCGACAGGGAGGAGTTATTTACAAGGAGTGTGATGGAAGAGGAGTCTGGGGAGGAGGAGCGGGAGGAAGAGAGGTGGGCGATGATGGGGAGGCGGTGTATTGCAAGGGGGCACGGCGAGGGCGAGAAGGATAATGACGTGGATGTGGAGGAGGATGACAACGACGACGATACCGACACATTCGACGACGATGCCGAAGGTGCAGGCAAATCAGGAGCAGGAGGACGCGCGAACTTTCTGTGGAGCCAATTTGGCTCAAAACGTGCTATTTGGCGATATTGAGCTCTGGCTGTAAACTCTCTTTGCTTCTTTCTCTCTCGGCCATAACCTGGACCCCGGGTAAAGGGAGCCGGTTAGTATTTGGCTCCCGGAGCCAAGCAAATTGCCACAATCGTGAAACCTGCTCTGCCGCATAGCTGGTATTCTTTCCGGGTGACAGTATACTTCCTGCTTGTACAATGCGGCGGGGGAGGCGTACCGAAGCACACATCACTGAACCAGGTCCCACTAACCCCAGACCCCCGACCTCGTGTTTTTTTCACAACGTCGACCCCCAGAGATATGGACCCCTTCTCTGGGACCAGTTCTTCATCCTGATTTGCTTTTGGACGGTCCCTGGGCCTGGTAAGCCCCCGGAGGCTGAAAATAGGAAAGAAACTCGCGTCGTGATTCTTTTCCACAACGCGAGGGGGTCTGGGAACCCAGTCCTGCCAATGCCCTCTCTGTCTTTCTGTCTGTCTGTCTGTCTGACTGTCTGTCTGTCTATCTGTCTGTATGTCTGTCTGATTGTGTGCGCCTCCCCGTGCTGGGCTGCCGTGGCAGCCTCCTGCCGTGACGCGCCTGCCGTGCCAGGCCCACCGCTGAGCCCTGAGCCCAGCAGGACGTCTGCCCGTCTCGGCGGCGAGCGAGTGGGGGAAGTGAGTAAGGGCGCCCTCGAGGGCGCGAAGTCATTCGCGCTTCGCGGTTCGGCTCCGATCCCTCATCCTCCTCTTCTCCCTTGGGAGGCGGCGCGAGAGCGCGAAGTTATTCGCGCAGCGCGAAGCGCGAAGATGGGAGCCCTTGGAGCTCCGAGGAGATAATGTTTTCCTTCTGGCGGGGCCAGTCATCGCACCCGGGGACCATCAAAAACGGATCCGGGACGAGAAGCCACGCCCGGGGAAGGGGTCGGGACCTCTGGAGCCGCGGATTGAAAAAAACATGTCGGCGGATGTCTGGGGACAGGGGTCAATGCAGACGGGGGTCAGTCAGAGCGCCGAATCTTGCAAGATCCTGCGGAGCCAGGGGCACATTGCAACAGGAAGGTAGGGCGAGGTTTAAGGCTGTGGGTTCAGGAGCGTTTTTGTTATTTTCTGCCCTCCGTGGCAGTTTTCGGTTTCGGGCCCGTTGACCGTCAGAAACTGATCCAGGGTGACAATCTGCAGCAGATCGACCCCGGGCGGGGTCCTGGGACTGATGTTGAAGGACTTTGGCTCGAGGCCGCTCTTCTGGGGCCTCAGCCAGTTCGGACTCCCGGCCGCCTCCAGGGGAGGAGGAGCCAGAGGAGGACGTGGGAGACGGATGTCTCACTCAGCCGTCTCGCCCCAGCATTTCACCAGCTGGGCGCGCACGTGCCTTGCACGACGTGCTGCGCACCTCAGGAGGAGGAGGAGGAGGAGGAGGAGGAGGAGGAGGAGGAGGAGGAGGAGGAGGAGGAGGAGGAGGAGGAGGGGGAGGGGGAGGAGGAGGAGGAGGAGGAGGAGGAGGAGGAGGAGGAGGAGGAGGAGGAGGAGGAGGAGGATGCTGAGTCGGGCATGGGAGTAGCGGGGAATGGGCAGAACATGACTGTGTTTCGTTTTCCCGTCGCCGCGGCCCTCCGGCTCGTGCGCCGTCGGGTGGCAGGGCCACCGTCTAGATGCTGGGCTTGAGTCGGGCATGTCCCTCCTCAGGAGTAGCGGGGAATGTTCAAAAACGGCAGAACATGACCAGGGGACGATGTGTTTCTACCGTTTTCGACTCTGTCCGAGCATTCTTTTCCTGCGTTCCACATTTCTTCCCAGGCCCGCCTGTGAGAGGGAGGACATGCCCGACCGCATGATTGGTCAGGCACAGCCCCGGTCCAGCTGCGCTCGAGGAGGACGTGCGACACGGGAGGAGCCCGACGCTCTGTGATGGTCGAGAAGCAAGAGCAGCAACAGCAGCAACAGCAGCAGCAACCACAACACCAGCAGCAACACTACCACCAACACCAACATTAACATCACCAATAATAACAACGGCAACAGCAACAGGGACAGCAGCAGCAGCAGCAGCAACAACAACATCACCAATAGCACGACAACAGGGCACAGGCAGAACCGCCATACTTTCTTTGAGCCTCCCGCGAATGTCTTGGATCGGCTATGGGCGCCGCCCCGAGCGCGCTCCGCGCGCCAGGGAGGGGCTTCCAGCGCCGATGAGAGAAGTCCGCGCTGGCCTCCGAGAAGTTATGTTGGTCGGTGTTTACTTGCGATTTCCCCAACAAAGACGTCATCTAAGGCAAGAGTGGCCTGGCTCCGGAAGTGCGAGCTGGCGATACTTTCGGGCGCAGCGCGTCAGAAACCGACTTCGCCAGGATGATCGGGCAATCCAGGCAGGCTGGTGCGCGCCACTTGTGACGGCGAGTGTCAGGGCAGCCCAATCGCGTACTTCACCTCAACGTAAAGCGAGCCAGACGATGCGGTGGGTTCTTTTCCTCCTCGCCCTCACCCTCTTCCTCGTCCTCCTCCTGCCCCCCCCCCTCCACCGCCGAGTTCCCCGTCGGGCTCCGGTTGCCAGGCGGCGCGCGCACCTTCATGGAAGGATTTCAGCCGCGCAAGATGTGCCAGTTCTACCTGCAGGGCCCACCCCCTACCATGCGCAGCGGGGGAGGAGGAGTCGGAGGGGCGTGAGAAGGATGAGGGGAGAAGGAGGATGAAGAGGAGGAGGAGGAGTGGAGGAGGGGGAGGAGCAGGAGGGGGAGGAGGAGGAGCAGCAGGAGCAGGACGGTGACGACGACACCGAAGAAGAGGATGTCGACGAGTAGGAGGAGGAGGGGGAGGAGGAGGAGGAGGAGGAGGAGGAGGAGGAGGAGGAGGAATAGTTAGGAGAGGGAGAGGAAAAGTAGAGGGAGGGGTGGATGGAGAGGAGGACTTATGAGGAAGAGGAAGAGCAGGAGATTCTGCTGATGAGGAGGAGGAGGAGGACGACGACGAGACCATGGCTCCTCCCTCCTCCTTCCTCCCCCCTCATCTTCCCATCCCCCTCCACCTACTTCCTTCCTTCTCGATCCTGGCAGCGCTGCGTCACTGGCGTTGTGTCCCTCTGTTCGCATGTGCTCTACGCATTATCCTGCCTTTGTCAGTTGGGCAACTCACACTTCTGCGACGCTCGTCTCTTCCATCTCCTTTCCTTTTAAGTAACTCCCTCCTCCCTGTCGCACCCCCAAACGTGTCAGTAGGATCGGGCCGGGCGGCTCGCCTGAGACATCCTCATTATTTATGATCCTCAAGCTTGAGAGTTGCAGCAGCTTCACGGATGCAGGGCGGGTGGTTTTCAAAAGAAAGCTCGCTTCAGCGCAGCGCACATCTTTTCAAACGCAGCTTCAAGGATGGCGGCCTGGTGGTTTTCAAATTGTCGCCTTCGCCTTCGAGCCGCGCACATTCGTATTTCAATTCTGCAGCAGTGTTAAGGATGGGGGACTGGTTGTTTTCGGATGTGGCTCTCGCATTCGCGCCGCGCACATTCGCCTTTGTGCCGCGCATGTTCGTATGACAAGTGCGCAACCGTTTCAATAATGGAGGGCGGCCCCTCTCACAACATGCGGCTCTCACCGTAGCGCCGCGCGCATGCGACTTGAACGTTTGCACCTGCTGCAAGAATTCGTATGGTTCAAGTCCCAGTCAGGGTGTTCTAGCACGGTTTTAGGATTGTCGGGATGCAGAAGTCACGGTGGTTCGTGGTGCTCGAGTCCCATGAACTGTGTCGCAGCGCGACTTAGTATTGTCAGGGCGCATCAGTAACGTTGGTTTCCGGCGCTGAAGTCCCAAGATCTGGAGAAGTCTTCTTTGCCATCCACTTGCCGGCTTCCCGCAGTGCAAATGACTTCATGTAGGGGCGTATGGACATGGAACTGCAACGGGGAGTAAATTGCAACGTCGTCGGTGCGCGTTGGGTTTGCACTGGTCCTCCTCCTCCTCCTCCTCCTCCTTCGCAGTCAATGGAGGGGCAGGGGGAGGGCTGAGAGAAAAGGAGAGAGATAGAGAGAGATACTGAGATAATGAGAGGGCGAGAGGACACCAGAAAGGATGACATGGGGAAGTGCGTGGTGAGAGGGGGGAACGAGGGAGGCAGGTGGGGGGACGAGAGAGGGATGTGGATATTGAGCGCAGCAGTTGATTGGCAAGTGTTTCAGACGCAGAGGGCGTAATCTCGGGCCAGCAACACCAGCAGCAATCGACTGGTAGCACGGTGGGGGCTTGTCACCGATTGCCGATGGGGTTAAGCGCCGAGATCTGGTGCATGTCTGCTGTTGTCGTCTCCATCACGCAACGGCGGCTCGGGACCTTGTCGTCGGTTTGGTTGGAACTCCTCCTGCCCAGTAAGTCGTGCTGCCGCCGGAGATGCTGCATAACACAATTTCTCTGACCTCCGCGCGGGTTTCTTGGAGCTGCGCTGGAGCCTCCCTGGCGGTGCCTCGGTCGCCGTCCCTGGCGCGCTCCGCGCGGCATGGAGGGGGTCCAGTGCCGATCCAAGAAACCCGCACCGACCTCAGAGAAATCATGCTCCTGCAGTGTCTTGTTCCTCCATGGAATCCCCAGGGCGCCCCTGGAGGCTCCTGGAAGCTCCAGAGAAGGGCTGGAGCCGCCCAGCGCAAAAAGATGACAGCGTTGGAGACCCTTCTCCTCGAGCCTCGACGGCCCGGACAAGACTGCGCGCCTCACTCTTTGACTGCGCGTCGGCAGCCACGGGCTCCGGACGATGTGTGTGTGTGTGTGTTCCCGGCCATCCCGTGGTGCGGGGTCCTCGCTCTGGCGAGGCAGCGCTCCGGTGTCACTCCCTTCCCTCCCTCCCTCCCCCCTCTCCCCCCGCTGCCTCCTCCCGCCCCTGCCTCTCTCATTCTCACGCCCATGTCGGCTCACCCCTCACACACCTATGGTGGTCCGCCACATCGAGCTCCACCGAAGATCCCGTTGACGCAGTTCGCACGCGCCTCCCCCCCACCCTCCATGTGGACACACCCCTCACACGTTTCGTGACCCCATAGGAGGCTCCACCGAGGGCCCCAGTGGCAGTGTCAAAATGCGCCCCCCCACCCACCTCGGCACACCCGTCACAAGTTTCGTGGACCCGTAGGGAGATCCACCAAAGGCCCCAGCGGCAGAGTCTACATGCGGTTCCCCGCCCACTCCCGCACACCACTCACACCTTTCGTGGCCCCATCGGGAGCTCCACCGAAGAGGATCTTTTGAGCTGCGGTACTCGCAACTGGGTAATTATGGTGGGGCCCTTTGCAGTTACCTTTTATCCGCACCGAACCCTCGGACCCTTCCTTCCTCGGGGACAGTTTTTTGTTCCACATCCTGGTTTGTTTGCCTTGTCATGAAGACTTGTTGTGCCTTGCCAGAATCGAAGGGAAAACGCCAGGATGGAACAACCATTATGGCGTCGGAGGTCTGGGATCAGTATTGCCGACATGGGGATGGAAATCATGGGGACGGGGACCAACGGCAACGCTTGGCCAGTTTGAATCGGATTCGCTGTCTGCGTCGCCGCGGGCGTCATCTCTTCGGGGCGAGCATTGCCTCCGGCCTGCCCAGTAGCTTCCAACAGTGAGAGGTTTCGGTTTTTGACGAAGTTCGCTGTTGGGCATCGTCAGCGCTCGCCCTACCTTTGTTTTCTGGCGTATGCATGGTGGCCCCTGGTCGTCCATTTCCCCAGAGATCCGATGTCTTGATTCCTTCCCACACGGAGTCCAAGGAATTCCTGACCCTCTCCCCAGGGCAAGCTTTGCGTCCGGGGCCAGCGTTTGACAGCCCAGCGAGGGCCTCCCCGAAGCAAACACATCAGGGAAACCTACGTGTTTCTGCGTTTGAGATCTGGGGATGCCTTCAGCCTCTGAGATCCGACGACGCGAAAGAGTTACAACATCGTGCGAAGTCACGATTGGGCCCCTGGACCCTAACTTCCTGCGGCATTTCTCACGCCGGACCGATCCGTGATGGCCCTGGGGCCGAGACCGGGCTAAAGCACTTGGTGCGAAACAAATGTGACGTGGATCTTGGTGATCGTTTTCTTATTCATCGTTTTCCCGATCGGCGCGGGCCATCGCACCCCTCCCCCCCCTCCCCCCTGATGGAGTAGACCTTGGCTGTTTTGGGCGCCTGTTTCAAGCAGGTGGACGGCTCCCAATAGGATTGTTCATGGGAATGCTGCTCCAAAGCAGAGGCCCAGAGCCAGACCCCCCCCCCTCCCTCCCCTTTCGCTCAAGGTCGAAATGCCGAATAAGAAAACGCTCACTTGCTAGTTCCTCAGAAGGCCAGCTGTCAGTGCCACATCAAGTCCGACAGGTTCTGGCGCTCGTCGTCACTTTCAGGTGCGCCAGACTCTGCTCTCGCGTGGTCCGTCTGAACACATGGGCAGGCGAGAGATACGAACACTGTTGTGAAAATCGTGATGTTCCCATTTCCCACCACAAATACACTGGGTACGAGAGGGAGGAGGAGGTGGAGGAGGATGAGGAGGAGAAGGAGGAGGAGACGGAGGAGGAGGATTACTCCCCGTCCCCCTCCAGCCTATGGTAGCGGTGGCGTAAAGTTGGCCCATCATATCGAAGTACGTTTGTGGATTGGGCATGTTTCCCACAGGTCGTCACTGTTTCGGCCCATGTTGCGGCAAGCCTTGTGCGTTTCCATCTCGCTTCTGGGCGCGTTTGTCCCCTGCGCGTCGCGGTGCGGGGCTGCGCGACGCGCGACGCAGATATGAGCGCGAAGCCACGCCCCGCTCCAGAGCGCGAAGGGGACACGCGCACCCAATCGCGCTCCCGACACACAACGCGAACCATCCGACTTGTGTCGACGTCCACTTCGAAGACAAGTTCGGAGCGACCTCCGGAGTGCACTCCAGGTGACACCTTGTGGCTGCGCCCTTCGGCAGACGCTGGCCACGGATCCCTCGAGCTCACCTCTGGAACTCCACGTCGGAACTCCTGTTGGCGTTTACAGCCGGGGCCCTGCAGAAGGAACCCTTTTGGTTGGGGAGGGGCCCCGCGTTCCTTGAGTGTTTTGCAGCTGGCCTCGGGTTTTCCTGAGGTCTTCGATGGGGAACCGAAGCTCAGCTTGTGGAAAAGAGGGGCCTCGTTCCTTACTTAGGGCTCCTTAGGTCAAGGCCCCGACTGTACTCCGCGCGCCTCGGGTCGACACTCGGGGGCGCGCCCCCGAGTGTCGAAGCGAGCCGGCCGCACTCGGTAAGTGGCGACATCCGAATCCCACCCCCACCCTCCTCCTCCTCCTCCTCCTCCTCCTCCTCCTCCTCCTCCTCCTCCTCCTCCTCCTCCTCCTCCTCCTCCTCTTCCTCCCACCGACTCTCCTGCCTGCCCTGCGCCGCACACTGCCCGCGAGACCGCGGGGGGCTCGGCGCGCCACGAGCCTGCCGGGCGGCACCGTGGTGCAGCGCTGCGGCCCCCCTCCTCTCGGCCGCGCGCCGTCGCCGGAGCCGCATGCTCCCGCGAGGGCTCCCAGGTGGTAGCCCTCGGTAGCAAATCGCGGGAGCCTGGTATGCGGGCAATAGTTATATCCACATTCCAGTCTTGGATTCTTGGGCTCTCTTCCCCAGAAACCGTAGACGCACTGGATATGGATAAACATCTGGCCCCAAGAGGCCTGATTTTATCCATATCCAGTGCGCCCCGGCGTTGCGGCACCTCTTCCCAAAAAGTCCACGACGCTCTGGATATGGATATAAGTACTGCCCGCATGGTATACAGTCAAAAACCTAATAAGGACGCGCGGCAAGGACGCAAGGCCCTTGGGAGCCGAAGTTGGGATTTTGGGGGCGGCGGACGACGAAAACCTCAAGGACGCAAGAGCAAGGAAGAGCAAGGACGCAAGGGTACCCTGAGCAAAGTCGCGCGTCCTTGTTAGGGTTTCTGACTGTACCCTAGTATACCCTTTAAATTCCGTCTTTAGCGTCGATTAGCGTCTAGAGTCGATGAGCTAGCGCCTGATTAGCGTCGGCTAGCGTCGATCAGCGTCGATGCAGCGTCGATTAGCGTCGATGCAGCGTCGAGCAGCGTCGGTTCGCAAGAGCCGACAAGATGGTACGGGAGGCTCCCATGCGTTGCCACCGCAGTAGAATGTTTCCCCTTTGCTGGCGCAAGTTGCTTCGGTCTTGCGTCCGCGCGCGGGACCACCCGCGCATCGCCAGCGCACAGTGGCAGCTCCGAATGTGCCCCCCCCCGTTTCCTCACGCTCATGCGCCCAATATCCGCAGAAGGCATCGATCGACGGCTTGCTGTAGGATCTGGCAGCCCGAGACGCAGCCTGTTGCAGGTTCCCGCCGGCACCCGCGCGCGTGCTCAAGTGGCCGTCCGCCTCTGCCGCCCCGCTCCGCTTCCGCCTTTCCGGGCCGCACGCCTCGTCCCAGACATCCGCCGATCTGTTTTTTTTCAACCCGCGGCCCCAGGTGTCGCTTTTCGCCCCGGATCCATGTTTGATGCTCCTTGGGCGCCTATACAACGGGCCCCCGAGGCCGAAATCCAGGAAGAAAACGCCGGACTGAAACAATCATATCTGGGGCGACGAGACCTATGCATATCCACTGCTCCTGGCCAGGCCCATCCTGGGCCCAGGAGCGGTGTATATGCCTCCCTGGCCAAGCCAGGAGGGCGTATACACAGCTCTTGGGCCCAGGATTGGCCTGGCCGGGAGCAGTGGATATGTATAGATATCGTCGCCCTAATATCCTCGGATCTCTGGGGGGGCCCGCGGCGGTCCACCCGCCCAGCGGCCCACGGGCCGACGGCCACGCATGGCGGCGGGGGCACCCGGCCCGCCGCCCGCGGGCGCGGCGGGCGCGACGAGGCTCCTCGGGACAGCGCGCGCACGGGCGGCGGCGCCGCCTGGCGCGGGCGTTCTGGGTTGAGCGGCGCTGCATGCGCCCTCCTCCGCCTCCTCCTCCTCCTCGTCCTCCTCCTCCTCCTCCTCCTCCTCCTCCTCCTCCTCCTCCTCCTCGTCCTCCTCCTCCGCCTCCTCCTCCTCGTCCTCCGCCTCCTCCTCCTCGTCCTTTCGTCCTTTCGCCTCTGGGCGGCCGCCTGCAGTGCGCAGGCGGACGCCGCTACCGCGCCGCCATGGGGCGGCCTCAGAGCAGGAGCTCGCAGACCACGAACTCGGCGCCCTCCAACTCAGCAGGGCACTCCAGGCCCGAGAACAGCCAGCCCAATGCCAGGTGCCTCCAGATCTGGTATAAAAAAGGCACCGATACTAGCCGACACCGATGCCAGCACACGAATGCACACAGTTGGCCAAAACCCAAGCTGCGGAGCCTGAAAGTGTACTGCAGCAAAGACCCATGCCAGCCGCCACCAAAAAGAGTAATGAAATGGACCAGCACGGCATACGCGCCATCCACCGCAACAAAGAAAGGTGCGCACCATGGCGAGAAAGAAGTGACCATACACGCACCAAGGATTGGTACCGAGTGCACGCCGCCAAGAGCCAGCCATCACAACGGCGACGCAGCACTCCACGTAGTAGATGATACGATTCGCCCACGGATGGGGTGCTTCCTTTGCGCTCGGACAGCAAGTCATAGAGCCGCGTGTGGAATACCGTCGACTGTGCCTTGGCGAACCGCAGGACGCTCTTGATCTGGTTGCGGCGAGTCTCACGGTCGCGAACCGCTCCAGGACACGGCTCCTGCAAATTTCAGACCTTTTGGGGTGACGTCGCCCGATGTCCGTGCACACTTAGTACAGACCACCGCCAGATCACACCCCTATGTAGTATGGCCCAGCTCGGCAAAGTAGACATTAGTGTAGAGCGTGGCCTTGCCCGTCTCGTCAACTGCCTGATGCTGAATCTGACCGGCCTTACCAAGCACCTCGTCCGCGAAGTCGAGAGCGACCTCCACTGTCTCCTCACGTTTAGGCCCACAGGTCGAGCCTTTGGCCGTGCCGAAAAAGACGTCGGCCTGGAAGGCTTGGAACGCCGTCGGGTTGCATACCTTGCGTGGGCCCCACGTCAAGTTGTTGACATGCGTGTTGGTGCGAGCCCGCAAACCACATCCGCGACACTTCCATTCACCGTGCACGTCAGACCACCACATGCCATGGTGAACGAACTGCAACCGAGGCTTCGGCTCTTCGCGCCGAGGCTGTGGAACGTGGTCTCCCCACACCTTGAGCTGAAACAAACGACTCAACGTAAAGGCCAAAAGCCGAGCACGCAATTTGGCCTGAGCGAAGGACATCTTACAAGTCGATGTAGCCGTCGGCGTAGCTGATGCTTCGAGCCCCTTCTTTGGCGAAGTAGTCGGCCCACGCGTTGCCAAGCACCCGGTCGAAGCGGGCCGTGTGGGTTGCATCACATGCGACCTCCACGTGGTCGCAATGAGACGGGCACCAATGAAAACGTAGTGGCTATCTGCCGCTGTGCTCTTGCAGCCCGCGGATCTGCCTCCACATGCTGGCGCTCCGTGCACCAGCCGTGGCGTCGCGTGATTACCAGCGCCGACCTCGGCCACCAACCCCGCCAAGTCCGTGACCACGTCCGTAGCCAGTAGGAAAGGCTTGAGCACCTGTTGAACGCAAAAACGCTCGGCAGTACCAATAGTTTGCTGTACCCCAGGTGGGCCGCCGTAAACAGCGCGGACAGGGTACCCCATCGGCGACGTTCGTGCGCAGGCCCATCCACATTTGCGAAGCTCGGGGAAGCTGGATGGCATGGTCGATCCGTCAGTGAACACCTCGGTAGGCCAAGACTGCATATTGCTGCTCTAGTCACCCCAGAAGGTAATCGGCGCTTCCTTCACCATCCAAGTGAACTCGCCTGGTAGTAAGGACAACCCGACGCTCAAATCATAACAGTCGTCAGAAACCAGATGTGTGCGCAGAGCACCGTGGGCCAGCACCGCTTCGCGATGCTTGACAAGCTCCTCGGGCATAGGGCGCTCCTCTTCACCATCCTGAAGCTGCTGTTGAACAGCAGGGCATTGGTAGCAAATGTGACCGATATATTCTTCCTCCTGCCCAAAACCACGACGCAAGCTGTCCTGGGCAAGACCATGAGCATGCAGACGTACCTTCGTCCATAGATCCGGACCACAGGGCTCTCACAGCCCCAGCAATCGTCGGGTTCTGCAGCGCCGCTGCCTTGTCGCCGACGCAGCGCCGTAGGCACCTTGCCCAGATCGGCGCTCCAGGGTCTTCGTCATGGTGTGCCTGTACCCTTACGCATCTGCCAACGTTGTGCACCAGCACGCACCAAGTCCCTCGTCGTCATCATCGGGTCGGTAGTATGAAGAAACCACCACTGCCCACACTCGTCACGAAGTACCCTGGGAGATAACATGTTCCCAGCCAACGCGTCGGAGTGATAAAAACGTAACTGCGATAGGACCGCGCGCATTCTTCCAGCTCGCTGCCCCCGTCGCCACGAGGGCACGCCAAGCTCTTTCAGGTCGCCCCAAACTGACCAGCTGCTCCCAGATGATGCGATGTACGAAAAGGGTGGGCTAGTGGTGGCCTCGAAGACAGGATCGTACCACGGGTCGCGCTGCGTGGCCAAGGACAGCGCGCTGCTCGCTCCACGCCCTGGGTAACCAGTGAGGGCCGTGGCCGCCTGCCGAAGGGTCTGGAGCCCGGAACCCGCGACCCCGCTGACCGCTGGCCCGTGCCCAGCGGAGGGCAACGTGCCAGTCCGCCACAGCACGGTAATGCGAGGCCCTGCACTGCGCTTGAATTTCAGCACCCTCGAGCACCATGTGCCGCTTGGCCGCTGCCCGCCGGGTGACAGCCCTGCCGCGCAGCTCGTGCCCCAAGTTGCGCATGTGCCCCTGCGCAGGGATCTTGCAGAAGTCCACCGCGGTCTTGGAGGCCCGTATCGCCTCCATGCTGGTGGCGACGAAACCTGACTTGCTTGCTTGCATGGCCGACCCAAGCTCTCTGACATCTTCAATGAACCCGCGCAGGTGGCCCAAGTACTTGCGTAAGTGTGCCAGGTCGTGCCCGATTCATTGCGCCGAGAACTCGTCCACCACGGCCCTGGGAATGGTGGTAGGTGAGGCCACGCGGCGAATCCCTTTGGCAGTGAGCACCGTGGGCACGTTGGTAGACTCAAGACGCTAAGATGCACTACCAAGACCGGTAGAACGTGGACAGGGACACGTAGCATTGAATGGCCCGCGGCTGCAAGCGGCACTGAATAACCCTTCATGCGCCTCGCGCAGGGAAACCCTCGTCCAAACTCTGCTGCAGCAACGCCGAAAGTGGCGCAGACTAGAACGCCTTCCAAGCATCCAGCGAGGCAGTAACCGAGTGCTCCCCCAAGAAGCGCGCCATTTCGGCATGCAGGTTGTGGTCGCGCGCTGATGCCTTTGAAGACCTGCCAGCGCCTCTAGTGCCCCATACATCAGAGACCTTCGCCTGCTGCAGCCAACTTCGCGATGCAGGCGGTCGTGCCCACGACCATAGACGTAGCAAGGTATTGACCAAGCATATCCGCCGACTACCCCCGTCCGCCTTGCGGGGCCGCACGAGAATGTTGAGGATTCGCTGGGGTGGCCACGTGCCCGACTGATCGCGCTGGTTAAATAACTGCGCCAAAATATTGAAGCCGATGTCTGATAGTTGCCATGGCGCGCGCGGTGCCACTCCTGACTGCCCCGCAGTCGTCGTCGCAGGGAAGGCGAGCGTGGCGGCACGTAACTGAGCCCCTGTGAGAGGAGGAAGAGGCTCCCAGTCCGACATGGCGCGCCCATGCGGAGGTCCATCCAGCCTGTGGCGTCGCCAAACATCCGTCCACTTCTCAAGCTCACGGTCTGCTAAACCATGTGGACTGGCGTAGACCATGGGCAATGCCGTCTCTGCAGGTCCAGGTAATGCTGGCGCCCTGCTGGACAAACTTAGCTACCCAGGCCTTCCATTCGCGATGCCGAACTTGAGCAGCCTGCTTGCCATGACTGTCTGCATGCCAGCGATGTAGTCGATCTGCGCGTCCAGCGCGTACAGTGCGAAGACTCCGAGGCAAACCTGAAAGGAGCTCCTGACCTCTTTCGGGGAGCTCCTGAAGTATACGGTGATGGTGGCCGATCGCGCCGCCAGCCGTCGTGGCCCGCCGGGGCCGACAGTTGGCGTGCACCAGACGGCCCTGGGCGTTTACTGCACGGCCCTGTCCTGTTCGATTCCCTCCCTGGGGGCGTTCACTGACAGCCTTGTCCTCTTCGATGCCTTCCCTGGGCGCGTTCACTGCGGCAGCCCCGTCCTCTTCGATGTCTCACCTGGGCTCGCTCCCCTGTCCTCTTCGATTCCTTCGCTTGTCGGGGTGCTCAGCACGAGGATGGATCGGACGCCGGGCAAGGGCTGCTAAATCCGTGGCTGCTAATATCGACCTCCGGGAAGTTGTCTTCGTCCTTCCGGGAAGCAGCCCGTTGACTGTTTCGCGTGCCGCGCCTCATTCCGGGAAGTTGTCGTTTCCTTCCGGGAGGGCCGTTTTGGCAGCCACGGTTCTGGCAGCCCTCGCCCAGCTCTCGAAGGGATTCCCCCCTCGTCCCCTCGAGGGACCGGGTGGCGGACGCGGCCCTCCTGCCCCGCGCCGCCGCCCCGCCGTGGCCCGCCGGGGCCCCGCGGCCGCTGGAGGTGCCGCGGGGGAGGGCCGCGTCGGGGCCGCGGCGGCCCTTGAGCGCAGGGCCGCGTCGGGGCAGCGGCGGTGCCCCCGCCGCCCCCCGGCGGCCACCGGGGCATGATCGAGAGCCTCGAGCCTCGAGCCTCGAGGCACGACGAGCATCGAGGATCGCGCAGAATGCCCGAAGAGGAGAGGGTACCGCCGCCCCTGCCTCGTGTTCGTCGTCTTCGGCCCCCTGGGAGGCCTTCGTCGCCACCGTTGGATTCGCCTCGGGATTCTGATCTGAGCGCCCGCAGGGAGAGGTCCGGTGAGTAGCGGTATCGGTGCTTTGTGGTCTCCCCAGACACATCGACGATCCCGAAGAAGAGCAACATTCAGAAGCAAATGTTCGGAGCCCGATTTTTCGACGCCAGCGGCATCGGTGTACCACCGACGTCGCCGAGGCATCACCGATGCGCCGGCGATGCATCGATGATGGGGTACGATCCTCCGACTTCTCGAACCCCATCTAGGAGGCTTCTAACAACTGCAGCATAAGCATACTTTCCCGGAGGTCCGCGCGGATCTGACGAACATGTCGGGAAACATGCCGGCTCCCACCATCCTTGTCGAAAACCAATGCCTATCATTGTGTCCAGTGGGCCTGCGCACAGCAGGCCATACGCCCCCGCCCCCGCTGTCCCTGTCAAGAACCACTTGACAGTGATCGCGGGGTGGCCGCGCATGTCGCAGGTTGAGGTGCATGTTGTATAGTTTTGTTGACAGGGATGGTGGCCCTACGCGCAACAGGCAATATGCTGACACCCTCGCCGTCCCTGACGAACAAAAACAGTTTAACGTGTTCGCGGTCCTCAAAAACGTGACTCAAGACTTTGCCCCAAAGTGTGCTTTGTATTTATGTTGACAGGGATGTTGGGGAGGCCGCATCGGGTTGATTGCGAATGCCCGGATTTGGAGGCAGAGTGTGTTCTGAGTTGTTTTACGACAGGGATGGTTGGGGGGATGCGAGCATAGGGTCGGCAGTGTTCCTGGTTGGCTGCTGGTCGCCTGGGAGAGGGGGTGTATACTGATAGGAAGCAATGATACACCCCTCCCCCGAGGAGGGGACTGAGGGGGCGAGAAGACAGAACTTCTTAAACCACCTACGCCCAGAGCGCTGTTGGGATTCCTGATGTTCTCCTCTTATTGGGGCCCTCTTGGCGGTCCTCTCGCAGCCCTCGTGGGGCTTCTTCGGCGTTTCTGAGGCTGCCTTGAGGGTATCTTGGGCCGTCTGGGAGCAATCTTGGGCTGTTCCAGGGCCCTCTTGGAGCAAGCCGCGGCACAAATGAGCTCGAGGTGCCTGGGGGGCAAGAGGCCGAAGGGGAAAGCGTCGACCCCGGGAGGGGTGTTCCTGCTGGTGGTGGTGGTGGGGGTGGGGGGGGGGGCGACGACCTCCCGGGAGTTGCCTCCATCGGGAGCGGCCAGAAGGGGGATGATGACTAGAGGGGGGTGGATCTCATGGCCAGGGCCAT
>CAUYUJ010005999.1:0-22500 GCA_963575745.1 Prorocentrum cordatum | reverse complement strand
GAACCCATACCTCTACCCTCCGCCCGTGTTCCCGTGTTGGGATCTCTCGGGAGGCCCTCGTCGCCACCCCTGGATTCGCCTCGAAAGTCTGGCCAGAACGCACCCGGGGAGAGGTCTGGGGAGTAGCGGTATCGGTACCTTTTGGCTTTTTTCCACGATTGTTTTTGTATGTGTATGGCGATCACCCTAAGACGAAGCCTGTACGAATATATATACAGTCAGGCGAGGACAAATCGAGAATCTCTGAGATCCAGCGGCTCGGGTGCCTCGGGCGCCGCGGCCTTCTCAGAGCGGTCTGGAACGCTCTGAGAGCGTTTCGAAACGCTCCTTGAACGGATTTATCCTCGTCCCAGCCCCGTCCGACACACCACCAGTTAGCGGCCCCCCCTCCCCCCAGGCACCACGGTGCTCTGCGGGTCCGCCCTCGGGCTCAGCTCGAGTGAGGAACTGTGGCGTATGCATAAGCATCCGGAGCCCCGAAAGTTTATGTGTTGTGGAGATTGTTGCTTTTAGGGTCGGGTGGAGACTGGGGTTCTCGGGCCAGCCCGCCCCCCCCCCAGATAACCCGACCTCGTCAATTGTACAGGTCCGACGGGGGTACGCGGGACTGGTGCGCGTGGGCATGCGCGGGGCTGCCCAAAGGGAAAAGGTTACATGATCGGCCGGCACTTCCCCCTCCCCACCCCACCGGATGACCCAGGCGATCGCCGAAAAACGATCTCCTGCCGAAGCACAGCGATCCAGGCCATCATGGGGTCCGACGCGCCGCATCGCCGATGCATCGGCTATGCGGCGCGGTGTCGTGCCCGAGGTGTTACACGCCAGCGGCATCGGTGCATCGCCGACGTCGTCGATGCATCGCCGATGCGTCGGCGATGCATGTGCGATGCGGCGCGATCTTCCGACCCCATCTACTCGGATCCCATCCAGGAGGCCTCTAACAACAGCGTGAACATACTTTCCCGGAGGTCCGCGCGGATTTCTTGGACAGGCGTTGGGCCCCCTTGGCGGCGCCTGCGGCGCCGCCCCTGGCGCGCTCCGCAAGCAAGGGAGGGGGGGTCCAGCGCCGATCCAAGAAACCCGCGCGGATCGCCGAGAAATCATGTTTATGCGGTTTCTTGATCCCCCAGGCTGGCGATGGTGCGCTACGAGCCGGGGCAGCGGTTCTCGCGTCTGCATGTCAGGGTAGCCTTTCGCCAGGGTGGCCCTCAGTGCGTGGCGCACCTATACTACGAAGGGCTGAGGTCGTTTTTGGGGTTCTGGAGGCCTTCGCTTGGCCACGGGACCGTCAAAAAGCGGCTCAGGATGCGAAACCAATTCTTGGTAAAGGGTCGAGATTTCCGTGGACCCCGCATTGGCAGCATCAGTACGTCGGATCTCTCGGCTACTCAAGCTGTTGCGAAGCGTCCTGGCCTGCCTGTAAGCCCACCACATTTGCTATGATAACCTTTTTGTAGCTTTTCCAACGTTATCAGAACAGACTTGGCTGAGGCAGTCTCGTTGTCAGACGTCGCTTCTACGTTCTAGGAGCATTGGTTTCGTTATTCGTACATGCTTCGGTTCTTAGAACATGTCGTAGGAACACCGTGACGGGCGTTCCCTGTTCAATCTGCACGGCGGAGTGGCCCCTCGCTGGATGGACCTTCGGTGTGCGGCTCAACGTGTTCGCACGTTTTCGCGGGTCCCTGAAGGTTTGCGCTTCCTCCTCCTCCTCCTCCTCCTCCTCCTCCTCCTCGCCCCCCTCCTCCTCCTCTTCCTTCTCCTCATCCTCCTCCTCCTCCTTTTCCTCTTTCCTTTCTCCCCCACCCCTTCCCTTCCCCCTCCTCCTCCTCCCCCCCCCTGCCCCTCCCCCTCCCCCTCCTCCTCCTCCTCCTCCTCCTCCTCCTCCTCCTCCTCCTCCAACTCCAACTCGGCATGCGTTCCAACGATTGCGCTTCGCCCAGAGCGTGGCGGGGGCGCTCAGGTCGTCCCGAGCGGCCGTCGGAGGCCGAAGCTCTGGCCCGAGAGCCGAGTGACCCTTCGCCAGAAGGACCTCCTCGTCCTCCTCCTCCTCCTCCTCCTCCTCCTCGTCCTCCTCCTCCTCCTCCTCGTCCTCCCTCCTCCTCCTCCTCGATCCTCGATCCTCGACCCGCCCCTCCCGTCAAGTGCGCAGCTTGCGGGGGAGTGCGGGGGAGCCACCCGCCAGCGAGCTGGCCGGTACTGGCGCATCGCATGTGCCGATCGTCTTGACGCCCGAGATGGGCACGGAAAGAATGGGTACGATGTCCAACAGCAGTTCCTGTTCATTCTGAAGAGGATTCGCTGTCCACGCCGCCGCGGCCTGTGTCCATTCGAGACAGGAGGCCGCCCGCCCAACAGCGGCCGCTGATGGCCTGGGACAGTATTTGTTGTTGGGCATTGTACCCATTCTTTCGGTACCCATTTCGGGTGTCCAAAGATCGGCAAGCCGCGCACCAGATGTCACTCTTGCCTCGGGTCACTCTTGCCTGTGGTCACTCCTTGCGTGTAGCTGGTCCTTGCGGTGGACGAGCGGGGGTCGCTGGGTGGAAAGCAAGGGTTTCCGCGGTTCAGGTGATTCGGCTGCTTCTCAGTCGGCTACAATCGGTCGGTTCGCCAGGTGCATGAAGCAGTTTCGCTAATGACCCATGTTTGCTGTCCCCTCTCTTGGCTGCCCCGAGGTTCGCGGTGCACCACGACGGCGGGTACAGGCCGAAGACGGTCTTCATCTGGAAGAGCACTAAAGGACATACGCATCCATTTTCGGAGGTCCGCGCGGAGTTCTGGGGTCGGGAACTGGACTTCTTGAGTGCAGTCGGACCTCCGAAAGTGTCAGTGCTTGTGCGTCCTTCTGTTCTTCTGCCATTTACCTCAACGACCTGCCCGCAGGCGCGGGCGGCGAGACCCACTTCCCAGTCCTCGGCCTCAGGGTGGTGCCGCGGCGCGGCTGCGCCGTCGTGTGGTCGAACCGTGGCCCCGGCGGCGGCGACGACCCGCGCCTGGTCCACCAGGGCCTGCCCCCCACCGCCGGCGTCAAGTACGGCGTGAACTGCTTCTTCAACGAGCGCGTCGTGCGGGCGCCCGTGGCGGCGCCCGGGCTCGCGCCGGCCGCGGCCCCGCGCCCGCGCGCGCCGGCGGTGGTCGGCGGCAGAGCCGCGGCCTGGCAGGGCGCCACCGCCACGGTCGCCCCGCGCGCGGGGCTCCCCGCGCGGGTGCTGGTGCAGTGGCCCGCGGGTGGCCACGAGCGGCGAACGTGTCTGATGGGTTTGTTTTCCACCACCACCACCACCACCACCGTAAGTTGGAGGGGGAGGGGGTCCTCTTCCTCCTCCTCCTCCTCCTCCTCCTCCTCCTCCTCCTCCTCCTCCTCCTTTCCCCCTCCAACTTATGGTGGTGGTGGTGGTGGTGGTGGAAAACAGGCCCATCAGTGTCCGTGTCTCGGCAGCGAGCGAGGGGGGGGTAAAAGGTGAGGAGGGGGCGGGCCTTCGCAGAAGGCCCGGAGGTCCCCCCCCCCGGCCGTCCGAGGAGTCGTCGGAGCCTTCCCCGGAGACAGAAGGCACTCTCCGAGTAGTTATCCCCCCCTCGCGCGCCGCCGAGTGTCCGCCCCCTCGCGGTCTGGATGCTGGGGCGCCGTGCCGGGGAGAGCCGCGGTCGCACGGGTGCAGTCCGCGCGGGGTATCCGCGAAGAAGCGCCCCGTACCCGCGGGATCGCGGCCCGGGGGCCAGCCCGCGAGGCCGCGGATACGGATATGTTTTTCGCTCGCAAGGTGTCGCATGCCACGCCGCGGCGAGACCGCCCCAGAGCGAACATGGAACTGATACCAGCACGCCTGCCATAGCGTAAGTGGGCGAAAGCACCGAGCGGGCAGGTGTAGGCAAAACCACCGCAGCTAGGGAGGTGATACGCCTGCAGTAGCGTAGCGAGCTGGCACAGACTTATGATTGGGGACTCCAGTCAGGGCCACCAGAACGCCGCTCGCACGCGACTGAAATCTCCCCCCTCTCCCTCCTCCATATCCGCCTCCTCCTCGCTCTAGACCCCCGACACGCCGACGCGACGCATGACGAGTCGGCCATCTGAAGAGGTGAGAGAGGAAATTTCCCTTCGGACGCAGGCGATGCAGGTGTGGGGCGTCCTCAGGTCCTAGTATGGGCACCTCCCTCCTCGTCGCCCTCCCTTTGCTGCCTCACCCTGTCCCCAGAGCTCTGGTGTTTTGTTTTTTCTGCACGGGGCCGCTGGAAGGCCCGACCCATTCCCTTTTTATCCGGAGCAGTTGATTGACAGTCCTGGGGCCCCGGCCAATCAGACTACCTGAATTTCCATCAATCCGCGGCCCCTGAGGTTCCGACCCCTTCTTCGGAGCGAGTTTTACTGTTCCGGATTCATTATCAAAGGAAAAGGCCCCTGGGGCCGAATTAGGAAAAGCGCTTAGAATGGAATGAAACATCCCCAACCAGTGCTTGCACTGAGGGTATCCAATATTTGAAACATTTGGCGAAAGTGCCCATCCGATTTCGGTAGGCGGCGAGGTTACCGAGTTCCCGGTTCTGGGTTCCCCCCGTTTCCAGTTGCTGGTTCCGGGCCGATTTCGCCAGGCGGCGGGGTTCCCGGGTTTCTGGTTTCTTGGTCGATGTTCTTATCGATCGGTTTGACCATCGATCTCAGTACCCACCTCTCTTTCAATCGCATTATCGATCTCACAATCGATCTCACGAACCCGGAGTACAGATCGCACGAGCGACCTCACGATCGATTTCCATGTCGATCTCACTGGATCGACTGAACTGTCGGTCTCACGATCGACCTTGCCATCGTCCCCTCGATCGATTCCACGATCGATGCGATACAGCACGAGTTGCAATCAAGTCGCTGAAAGAAGAACCGACCTGGACCCAGGAGGGGCCCTGGTTTCCGGGCCGCTCCTCGGCTCCAGGCTGGGGGGGGGTCCTCCTCCTCCTCCTCCTCCTCCTCCTCCTCCTCCTCCTCTTCCTCCTCCTCCTCCTCCTCCTCCTCCTCCTCCTCCTGTCCCATCGGACGGAAGCGTGGCCTCCGCTCGGACGCGGCCGACGCTCCACTCCCAGACGCACGGGGTCCCAGACCGCCCAGGCATTGGCAGACAGCCCGAAGTGCTTCTGTCGCCTTCGGCCTCTGGAGGCTCTCGCCGGGCCACGGGGCCGTCAACAATTGCTCGGGATGCGGAGGCGGTCCTGGGGAAAAGGTCGGGGTTTCTGGGGGCCCCGTGTTGCAACAAAAACCATACATCGGATCTCTGGGGTTCGAGATGCGAGGGTTTCGGGAGTTTCCGTGAGGTCCCAGACCTGCAACGTATTGGAACAACCATCCTGGCGAGGGGCCTCAGCATTTGCACATGTGAGTACCGTAGTTGTGACTATCGTCTTCGGTGGATCTCCCTAAGGGGCATCGGAACGTGTGAGCGACGTGCCGACATGATGGGAAGCGCCTGCGGACTGTGCCTTTGGGGCCTTCGGTGGAGCTGCGTCTGGGGCCACGAAACGTGTGAGGGTTGTGCAGGCAAAGGCGGGGAACCGCATGCGGACTATGACGGTGGGACCTTCGGTGGAGCTCCCTCTGGGGACACGAAGCGTGTGAGGGGTGTGTCGAAATGAACGAGGATGCCTTATGCGAACGGTGCCAGTGGGATCTGCGGTGCAGCGCTCTATCCGTAGACGCGCTAACACCAATGTAGGTAACATTTGACATGTAGGAAAGTCTGGCTCGTATTTTCGTACCATTTGTTTTGCGCGAGCTCGGTGTCACAAAAATCAGATTCCCAACATCGCCGTTCATCAACATCGCCGTTAGCGCGGCCTTGGTCTATGGAGCCATGAAACGTGTGAGGGTTGTGCCGAAGTAGGAGGGTCGGCCACATGCGGACTATGCCAGTGGGACCTTCGCTGAAGCTCCTCTCATAGGGGCCACGACGCGTGTGAGGGATGTGCCAACATGGGCGAGGCGGTAAATGTGGACTGTGCCAGTGGGACCTTCGGTAGAGCGCCCTATGGTGCCTCGAAGCCAGTGAGGGGTGCGCCGAAATGGACAAACGGAAAGCAGAGGCAAGGGCGGGAAGATGGAGGAGCAGGAGGAAGAATGTGAGGTGAAGCGCGGTGCTGCGGATTCATGACGAGGGCTCAACACCACAGGATGTTTCGAGAAAAGCAGTGAGCTTTTTCGTATATTGTTGTCGCCCTCTGGAGGCCCTCGCCAGGCCACGGGACCGTCAAACACTTATTTCGGATTCAGAGACGGCATTGGGGGAAGAGTCGGGACTGCCGGGGATCCCGTGTGGAACAAAACGATGCAACGGATACAAGACGTTCGAGGATTTCAAACGTTTTCGTGAGTTCCCTGCAGTTTTCCAGCCTCGGGTTGCCTTTCGGCAGCTGCGCCTCGCCGGAAGCGTTCCGGGGATGCCCGAATAGCCAAAAAGGGCCGTCGGAGACTCGAAGTATTGTCCGAAAGCCAATTCAATAATAATCATCATCCAGGCGAGGGGCCCCACTTGGTGCAGTTTCAAGCGCCTTCGCTCTGAGTATCGCTTTCGGTGGGTCTCTTCTATGGGGCCACGAAGCGTGTGAATGGTGTGCCGGAATGGGGTTGGGCAGCCATGCGGGCGCTGGCACCTGTGCTTTAGATCGAGCCGCCCATGGGGCCACGAAGCGCTTGAGGGGTGTGCCGACATGGGAGGGGCCGCCAAGCGGGTGCTCTCACGGGGGCCTTCAGTGGAGCTTCGTTTTGGACGACGAAGCGTAGCATGCGGGCCCTGTCACTGGGACATTCGTCGGGGCCTCTAATGGTGCCGCGAAAGGTATATGGGGTGAACCGAGATGGGCGGGGCGGCTGCATGTGGACACCGCCACTGGAGCCTTCGGTGGAGCTCCATTTGGGGCCACGAAGCGCGTCAGGGTTGTGCCGGAATGGGCGGGGCGGCCGCATGTGGACACCGCCACTGGGGCCTTTGGTGGAGCTCCCTATGGGGCCACGGATCGTGTGAGAGGGGGGGCCGAAATGGGTGGGGCGGCCGCATGTGGACACCGCCACTGGGGCCTTCGGTGGAGCTCCCTATGGGGCCACGAAGCGCGTCAAGGGGGTGCCGAAATGGGTGGGGCGGCTGCATGTGGACACCGCAAGTTGGCCTCCGGTGGAGCTCCCCATGGGGCCACAAAACGAGTGAGGGTGTGGCGACATGGGTGGGGCGGCACATGCGAACTGCCTCTGGGGCCTTCGGGCTTCTCCTTATGGGGCCACGAAGCGTGTGCTGGTTGGCGTGCCGAAACAGAGGCATGCAGAGAGCAGAGGCAAGGATGCGAGGAATGAGGGAGGAATGCAGCGGGATGGAAGGGGACTCGGGGCGCTTTCTCTTTCAAACGGAGACCCAACACCACAGGATGATTGGGACAAAGCAAGTGCGGCTATTCTTTACCGTTTTCGGACTTCCCTGAGATCCGTGCACGCCGGGCGGTTTCGCCCAGTTTCGGGCCCTGGGGCTCCGGCCGTGGTCTCGCTCGATGCTACAATGCTTCTTCGCCATCGCAATTCATTGGCTGCCCATGCCTCCAGAGCGGTGCGGAGTTTGTCGATCGCCTTCGGGCTCTTGGGGCCCGCCGTTGTCTCGATTGGTCCTCCTCGGTAGGTTTGTGTCGCGTCGAGACGCGGCGGCAACCCCGCCGCGGGCGTCCAAGGTTGAACGCCGCCACTGGCCCAGAGTCGACCGGCGCGGAACGACCTGGCGATCGAGACGCCGCCGGTCTTTCCAGGCTCAACGATCCGCGCCGTGTCAGAAGCCAGCGCTTCGTGGGTCGTCACGGCACGAAATTGCCCCGCCGTGGCCGGCGCGGACCTCCTCCTCCTCCTCCTCCTCCTCCTCCTCCGCCTCCTCCGCCTCCTCCTCCTCCTCCTCCTCCTCTTGCTCCGCCTCCTCCGCCTCCTCCTCCTCCTCCTCCTCCTCCTCCTCCTGCTCCTCCTCCTCCTCCTCCTCCTCCTCCTCTCCTCCTCCTCCTCCTCCTCCTCTCCTCCTCCTCCTCCTCCTCCTCCTCCTCCTCCTCCTCCTCCCCCCCCCCCGGCCAGGCCGGTGCACCAAGGCCGAGGCCTGCACCTTCGCCCACTCCGCCGACGAGCTGGCCCCGGAGATCCCGGGGGGGGGGGGGAGGGCCGCACTCGGGGCGGCGGCGGCCCGGGCAGTTCGGCGGAGGCAAAGGTAGCCATGCCGCTACCCTCGGGGGCGGAAAAGAGGGGGATGATGACCCGCCCAAGTCAGAAGATCCCCGCACCCCGCGGAGAGCGATCCGCTCGGGGCGTGGTCTCGCAGACCCCCCGGGCTCCTCCGCCCGAGCCGCTCTTGACCTGCCCTGGGGGGCCGAGACCGGTCGAGGGCGAAGACGGTGAGCCACCGGGGCGCGGCCACGATCGTCGGGGGCGGAAAAGAAGGGGGTGATGACTAGGGGGGGGTGAATATCATGGCGGGGGCCATGATATTTCCCCAGGTTTCACGGCGCCTCTTCTTGTTTCATTGCGTCCCTGGCCCCCCCGCTGGGCCGCGCACGTGCCGCCGGTCATGATTTGCACCCCCCCCTCTTGGACACCCCCCTCTTTGCCGCTCCCGATACCCTTCGCCCGTTTTGCCTTTTTTGGGCCTCCTGGGAGGCCCTCGTCGCCACCGCTGGATTCGCGTCGAACGCATGGTCAGAATTAACGCACCCAGGGAGTGGGCCAAGGAGTGGCGGCATCGGTACCTTGTGGCTTCCCCAGTGCTCGTTGCGGGGGCGGCTCAGGCAGTGGCACATCCAGAGGTTCGGGTCTGTGTCTCGCGCCGTGTGCGACGTTTTCGCACCCGTGTCATCTCTATCAGCCCTCCTCTGCCGCCGAGCGCCGTTACGACCAATTCTCATTTGTTTTGGCCGCTGAGTGCCGCTTCGACAATGATTTGTGTTGTCGATGCTGTCATATACAAGCCTATGATAATACAGAAACGTATGTTATTGTGTCGCTAGCGAGGTTCCGCGCCCGGGTGTCCAGGCTAGCAGTCACTCGCGGCGGTGGTACAAGTTGGGATAGCGCTCTGCGGTTCCTCCTCCTCCTTCTCCCCTGACAAAAAAGGAAAGGCCAAGCCCTGACCTCCAACGTATGGAACAATTCGATTCAGATCTATCTCTGCGATTTAAGCATCCTGGGTTCCTCGCAGGGCCCATGGACCCTCCCTCCAAACACGATCCAGGATGGTAAATCAGACTCGGGGAAAGGATGCAACAACAGACTTTGGGAAAGGGGGGGCGGCGGCTTACAGCAAGCACATCAGATAAGACAGCGGCCTACCATCAGGTGCATTGCGTTTCCCTCGATGGCCCCAGGGGCCCACCCTCAAGGGTCAACGCAGAATTTACCCTTGATTGTAGTGGCCTTCGGCCAGTGCCGCCGATCCGGGTCGCTCGGTGTTATTCTCCAGACGCAGACATTATGGGCGCACACTCAAACGCACACGATACGTCTTGCACGGAGTCTTGTTACGAAACATGTGGCCTGGACGATGTAGTGCGAGCGGTGGAGGCGAGCCTATCGGCGCAAGGACGCCCTCTTGGGGCGTTTTTTGAGCCATCTTAGGAGCCTGTCAGGGCGTCGTGGGGGCTTCTTGGGGGCTTTGGGGGGCCCTCTTGGGGGCTCTTGGGGCCTCCTGGGGGCCTGGTGGGCTGGAAGGCTGGATTTTTTCCGTTTTTCGTCCCTCTTTTGGGTCCTCTTGGGGCCGTCTTGGGGGCCTCTTGGGCCGTCTTGGGCGGCTCTTGGGCCGCCTTGGGGCCCTCTTTGGATGTCTTGGGACTGTCTGGGAGCCTCCTGGGCCGTCTTCGAGCGGTCTTGGGGGCCTCTTGGGCCGTCTTGGAGCGTCGGAAAGCAGAAAAAAGCGACAACCCCAAAAACAGTCTAAAAAACCAATGGAAATCAACGATTTTTGCTTCTGGGGTCCCTCGTGGGAGGCCTCTTGGAGGCCTCTTCAGACGTCTTGGAAGGCTCTTGGGCCGTCTTGGGGCCATCTTGGGCGTGTTTGGGCGATCTTTCGAGGTCTCGGGACTTTCTCAGACCGTACTCAGAGACTTTTGCGGCCGCGGCCACCCTTTCAGCGCATCCTCGAGATTTGAGCCTTATGTAGAAGCAGCCCCCCGCATCCGCCGGAAACTCGCACCCCCCCCCCCATCCCCCCTTCCCCGGCAGAGCCACCCCAGCACCCCCCCCAGAGGCTGAGGCTCAGCCTCGAGGCTGTAGCTGAGACTCCTTGAAACTCACACGCCGGATCGGCGGATTTTTTGTTCGCAAAATAGGCAGTGCCAAGGCGAGGGTAGAGGTCAGGGCCTTCTTCCGCATCTCCCAAATCTCCTACGATCTGAAATTTCGCGATGATGGCATCTGGGGCCCGAGAGTGGGCCTCAGCAGCATCAGAGTTCGATCCAGGACGGAAAACTATGTCTTGGGACGGGGGTGGGGACCTCTGGGGCAGAGCATTGAACATATCATCACGACGTGCCGTAGGATGACTCGTTATTCGGCATCCCGTTGCCAAGGGCCGCCAAATATCAATGCGGGATGGAAATCTTCCCAGGATGGGTCCAGGGACCGATTTTGACAGGATTTGGGTTGTCGTCGCTGTCGTCGTCGTCGTCGTCGTCGCAGTCGGCCAGGTGTTGCCAAAGGTGTCCTGGCCAATGGTGCCCCCAAGGATTTCCAGAGATGCCCCCACGGCCTCCAAAACACCCCTCACGAGGCCCAGAGGGACCCAGGGGCTTCAGAATGGCGCGAAAAGCTGCGAACACTCTGGGCCAGGAACGCTTATGCCCCCCCCCCGCGAGTAATTGGGATCGCAAGCTCATCCTGAGGAGCGAGGTTCGAGGATCAATGCTGCTTTTCTAGACGATTTGGGCAATTTGTTGGGATTTGCGGGGGCGCTTCGGGTGGTGGTGGTTCTGAGGGGTCCTCCTCCTCGGTGGCGAACCACCCTGTGGTGACATCCCCTTGGCACTGTCTGGGCAGGAAGGGGCGTCCCCGAGGTTGTGCCAGCACCCCCGTAAGCCTTGCGTGACGAAAACTCGGCCTGGAATGAACGGGTCCTTGAGTCCTGGAGTTTGGCAACGATGGGGGAGTGCGCGCGCGGGGCATACAAGAAATTTGCAAGACGTTGCGTTCAAAGAACATATGGTGTTTCTCATGCATCTGGAGAGCCACATTGACCTGATTCGAACACCAATGACTTGGGAAGAATTTCGACGCGCGCGCGCGCGCGCTGCGTCGCGCACGTGCGGCCCGCATGCCATCATTTGCTAAAGATCGTGCACGTGGCGCATGCTGGGTCAACGCGGACGGACTGCGTGGTGAAATGAAAATGCGGGTTCTGAGCGAGATTGCTAAAATAGAATGGCTTTCTTTTGATTTCGGTAAGTGCGTCCGGGCAGAGGACCAGAAACATGTGTGACGAAGCATCTCAGGACTTTTCAGAATGCTTGCAGCATTGGTGTGTGTGTGTGTGCGTTGTGGTGTGACATCGGTTGGTGCGCGCACGTGGATGTTGTGTAATTGCTGTGGCTGCAAACTACATATTTTGAGATAGCCGCGTGCGCGCATAGTATCATCTGACATGGCTGTGGATGGTGTGGGTTCAACTGGAAACGAACGATGGGGCAGAACCATGTGTAATGTTAAGGAGAAGCTGAGTAATAGAGCATGCCCTTCTGCCTTGAAAAAGGTGCCTCGAGTGCTGGGACGGAGTGGCTACCGCGCCTGGAGGGTGGCGCCTGGCAGACCGCGCCGTGCCCGACACGCGCGCGCTGCTCCTTTGGGCCTGGGTAGCCCGCGAGGCCCGCGAGGTGGCCAGGCGGCGTGCCGGCTTTCGGCACCTGCGCGTGGGGGTCGACAAAGGGGCCACCAGGCGGCTCCTCGAGAGCGGGGAGCTGGCGGCCGACGCCGCGGGGGCCTTTCGCGCCGTCCTTGCCCGACACGTCGTCACGGAGGCGGTGGCGGCACAATGGGGGCCCCCTGCGGTTTGCCCACAGTGCGGCGCGGCGTGCGACGACTTCGAGCACTGCTTCTGGGCATGCCCCCGCTGGGAGCCCGCGCGCGCCGCTACGCTGAGGCCTGAGGACCTCGCGTGCGCCGCGGCCCGCGCGCGACTGCCGGCCCAGACGGCGCTCACGGGGGCGTTGCCCGGGCACCCCCCGCTGGCTGCATTGGCGGACCAGGCGCACTGGCCGTTGCCGCACCCAGCCCTGCTGGCTGTTGCTGCGAACACACCCCGCGCGCGCCTGGCGGGATGGCGGCTGCTTGCGCCCCACTGACCCCCTCTTCACCAGGGCAGGGTGGGGGGTGGTATTGGACCAGGGCGCTGGCCGCCACGAGCACCGCAGGCCCGTTGGCACACAGACCGCGCAGCGCGCCGAGCTCACGGCAGCGATGCATGCCGTCAGCCTGGCAGGTGGGGCCTTCGAGATAGTGACCGATTCCCGCTTCGTCAGCAATGGCTTCGCTGCGATTAGGGCCAGGGCGACCACCGAGGACCGGGCCCACGCAAACATGTGACATGAGTTGATCGTCCCTCACTGCCGCAGCGGCGCGCTGGCCGCACGATGCATCAAAGGGCACTTCGACGCCGCGGATGCCCAAGAGCGCGGCGTGTCACCGGAGGGCCGCTCCGGTAACGCCGCGGCTGACTTCCTCGCGGGGACGGCGACCGAGGTTCGGCTGCTCCCGCTCGCGCTGCGACAGGAGCGGGAACGGCATCTGGACCACGGGCACGGCCCGGGAGGCCCGCGCGTGCGGCGACGTTGGTCGCAGGCAGGGCATCGCCGCCGCCGCGCGCCCCGCGTGGCTGACGACGCTGTGGTAGCGGCGGCGGCGGCCCCGCAGGTGGGGCAGGGGCCAGCGCGCGCGCGAGGCCGAGGGGCGGCCGCCGCGGAGAGGGCCCTGTTCGCCGGCAGCGCGTGGTGGGGGCACGCCGCCTCCTAAGGCCCCGCCTGGGTGGCCTGCGTGGCCTGCGGGCGCTGGGCCCCGCAGTGGGAGCGCCTCGCGCGCCGCCCCTGCGGCAGGTGGGCGCCGCGCTTGCCCCCGCTTTCGGCCAGCCAGCTGCTTTCCGGACGCCCCGCGCGCCAGGAGTCGCGAGGCGGCATGGCGGGCTGCAGTGCGGCGGCGCCTGCTGGAGCGCCCGGGCGCGCCCGACTAGTTTGTGTGCCGCTGTCCCGCGCGCCAGCCAGGCGCGTTGTTTCGTCTTCTGTAATGCTCCTCCTTCCCGGCCCCTCCTCCTCTTCCGGCTCCTCCGCGCTCTGCTTGCCACCCGCTGTCGCCGCTGGGCTCCTTCCAGATGGTGAAACATGAGCAAGCCATACGGTGTGAGTCGGAGGTGAGAGCTGTGGGGGGGCAAGCTGTATGATGTAAGCTGCATTGTGTAAGGCGGTTGGTGTAAGTTGCGTGGTGCTCGCTGCGTGGTGTGAGCTCCGAGCGCGGGGCGCCCTCGATGCGCCCACGAGGCGGCGCGAGCGGCAACGTGGCGCAACCTCGGCCTCCCCCCCCCGGCGCACGGGCCGGGGCGCCCGCGAGGCGCCCACGGGGCGGCACTGGCAGCAGCGTGGCGCAACCTCGGCATGCCCCCCGAGTGCAGGGCGCCCACGAGGCGCCCACGAGGCGCCACGGGGGCGGCGGCAGCGTGGCAAACGCGTATCATACCCACCCTCCTCCTCCTCCTCCTCCTCCTCCTCCTCCTCCTCCTCCTCCTCCTCCTCCCTCCTCCTCCTCCTCCTCCTCCTCCTCCTCCTCCTCCTCCTCCTCCTCCTCCTCCTCCTCCTCACCAACTCCATAACTGAGACGTAACAGCCCCTGACTGCAAACACACAGTTTTGGGGCATAGGTTTGGCCTCTTGGGTTGTCCCCCTGGGCCACCTGCACGGCCCACGAACCCTGCCAGAGGGCTCCAGGACGGGCCCTGAGACTTCTCATATCCCGCTACCTTGGTTCTCTCTTTGCGCATCCTTACGGCAACATTTGGTGTTATGGTGTATCCTGTGCTCTGTGGTGCTTCGAGTGGCGAGAACAGGGTTGGGTTGGGCTACAACGCGCAAGCGACGACAGCCCAGGAAAACCGATGATCCACGGAGCGCTTCAATCCAGCAAGTACGTCAGAAATCACGGCCGTGCCCCTAAACAGGCTGCATGTATGGGTTCTGTGCACATCCGTAAACCTACAGACGTCTACACAGATCTCTTCTAACGCCCCGTGGGGGAGCCCAGGCCCCCGAACTCGGTGGCCCACCGTGGCCCTCCGTCGTGCCCCCACCATCGTGTAACTGTGCAGAGCTGGTCGAGGCCCTCTGCCGCAGGGGTGTCACGCCTGTTCGGGCGGCTGTCCGAGTCTGGCGCGGGCGCGGGCCCGAGCGGCTTCCTTGCCTCGGGCCAGGTGCTCCGGACCAAGAGTGGCTCGAGCCAGGGCGGCCGACCCCGCACCCCCTTCGCTGTCTCATCTATGCAGTGCGCCGGGAAACATCTGTTCGGTCGCAAGTCATGGGAGCCATACCCTAGTAGCTCCGTCTCTAGCGCGGGTTCGCGACGGCTGGCGAATGGTCATCGATGGGACAGCGTATGGCTTGCGTCGATTAGCGTCTATTTAGCGTCGATCCGCGTCGATTCGAAACAGCCATCAGGGAGGCCCCCATGAGTTGCCGCAGCACTGCTTCAGCTCGAGGCCAAGCGAACCACCAAAGTGCGGTGGGGACCCCCGTGGGCCCGCCCCAAAGGCCACTGCGGCGAGCCCTCCCCTCGCGCGAACACGGCCCCCCCAGGACTCGCCGGAGGCCCAGCTGTACCAGCAGCCGCCCTCGAATGAGGAGGAGCTGCAGGCGCGAGGGGAGGGACCCCGGGCGGGGCAGGAGCGGCCAGCCCCAGGGGGGCTGGCGCAGAGCGTTGGAGGTACGCGCCAGCACCCACGTGCAGAGCGCGCGTCGGCCATACGCAGAGTGGGGCAGGGGTGCAGGGGAGGGGGGACAGGCTTCTTAGAAGCACCCCTGCTCCTTATAGACGGCGCTGGCCTCATCCATAGATGTGAGGCCGGGGCCTTCTCGGAAGCAGGGCGCTCCTAAGAAGCCTTCCCCCCCTTCCACCTACAACCCCCCTCTGCGCGCCGCCAAGCGAGGGCTGCCCCCCCACCGCCGAAGGGGGTGGGGGGGGCAGGGGTGGACTGGTGAGGGAGAGGGTCGGCGGCCATACCGGGGGGGAAGCGAGAGGGGGCGGGCCTTCTCTCGCAAGGCTTGGGAGTCCCGCGGCCTGCCGAGAGTTTTTCTGAGTCCTCGGACGGCTCGAGGGTTTCAGCCTCGCTGCCTTCTGAGATGGCCTTCTCCTTCGCCCTTCCCCCCCTCGCTCGCCGCCGAGAGGGAGAAGGGGATCAGGGGAGTGCAACAGTTGAGTCAGGCGAGAGGCTTAGCACGGGGCCCCGCCTCCATGCAAGCCGACGCTGTTCGTCACCGAATTGGGCGGCAATGGCTGCATGTTTTGGGGGGGTCCTTTCTCCGATCCGCGGAAGCGTGTGACCGAGGGGAGGTCGAGGGAGCCAACCAGGGGGGGGAAGGTAGGAAGGTGAGCAAGGAGAGGAAAGTGGGCTCGGGATTCTGGCAATTTGGGTCGTTCATTCCGCCCAGTAGCTTCGTCGCGATCGCGTGGCAGCTCAAACAGAGGTGGCCGCCAGTGAGCCTTCGCAGCGCCCAGATTCTGAGGAATGGACCTCCCACAGGAAGGGGGGCGCACTCTCTCCCGCGAAGACCAACCAATAACGCACATGTACTCGTAACCGCTGCAAGAACGCATGTGTTTCCCCAGTACGTCGCATTCCTTTGAAAGGAAAAGCCCCGAGGCAAATGTCAGAGACGACACGACCGAGGACAAACGACGGACGCAAGAGTACGTGCACCAAGAGGGATATCCAACATGCGTCTCGGAACGCATGCGCGTGACGTAAATATGTCACGTGTTTCGGTCGCCAGAAGGGTGTGAAGTCTGAGACGAAACTCCCTAGACGGCGTAGCGCAGCACACCGCGCAGCACGGCACGGCGTAGCCTTGCACAGCAATGGCTAGCATCCCATCTCGTGCCCACGCGAGCGTTTAGCGGACGTGTCAGGAGAAAGTCAGCCTCTCGGGGCCCGATGCTCATCCATGTCCCAGTGCGCCGCGGGCTTCTGGGGGAGGGAGCTCAAGACTCCAAGCTGCAGCGGACATGGGCACGAGTCTTGCCCGCATGCTGGAGGTCGGGGCCGCCGCTGCCCCACGCGCACCACTCACGAAGAGCACGTCCTGCCGTACTGGCCCCCAGGCCTGGCGGCAGACGCCTGGCCGAGCTGCCGCATGCCCGGGCCGACGGCCGCCCGGAGTGACTCCTTCGGCCAGGGGCCCGCCCCGCCCTTCCGTGCGGGGCCGAGGCAGCGGAGGACCGCCCCGAGCTGCCGCAGCATCGTGATCGCTTTCTTATTCACCGTTTTGCCGATCGGCGCGGGCCCTCGCACCCCCCCTCCCCCATGGAGAAGATCCTGGCTGTTTGTGGCGCCTGTTTCACGCAGGTGGAGTCTCTCCCCCCACAGGAAGCACAGCTGCAAACATTCGTATGGAGCAGAGGTTTGGTTTGGAGCCAGCCCCCCCCCTTCCCCCCCCCCGTTCCGCCCAATGTCGAAACGCCGAAAAAGAAAACGTTCACATGTTCGTTGTATAGCTACCGCGTCTTGATTCGGCTGCCGCCGCATATGGATCTTGCGGCGAGCGAGGGGGGGCAGCGAGAAGGAGAAGAAGGCCTTCCCAGAAGGCAGCGGGACTTCTCGGAAGCCCCCGCGCCCGAGCCTTCTGAGAAGGCCCGCTCCCTCTCACTTCCCCCCAAGGCTCGCCGCCGATGTATAGCTGCCGCGTCGGGATTTAGCTGCACCGCATCTTGACTGCAGGTCGCTCGCGCTCTGCTGCCATCTGCGACTCGAGATGACACCCAGGAGCCCCAGCGGCGAGCATCAGGTCCCGGAGCTGACTGCCGGTGCGCCTTTTGGAGGCCGCGTCTATGGGGGCGCCATGAATGGGGGAGGTGGCAGCGAGGGCTTCCGAAAAGGGGCCCTTTCAGGCCCCTTATGAAGGAGCCCTTGGGGCCCCCAGAGGGGACCTTAAAAGGGAACAAGCACCTTCCTCCTCCCCCCGCCTTTATATTCAGGAGGGGGGAAAACACACCGACACAATTAATCGTCGACCCCCAGGAAAATATGGGAAAATATGGGCAGTAAATGCTGGGAATCCTGTCATTTGTGTGCGTACTTCCTTGTGTGTCCTTGGGCCCCTTCATATACCGCTCCCATGCAGACTCGCGCCCAAGAGGCTGCCGCGCCAAGACAAGATCACGAGGCCGAGGAGGGCGGGGCGCGCGGCGTGGTCTCGGCAGACAGGCAGGCGCTGGCGCGCGCCGGGCCCTTCGGGCGGCGCAGGCGAAGGATCGGTGGCCAGCCCGAAGGGGAGAAAGCGCGAGGGGGGCGGGCCTTCTCTCGCAAGGCTCGGGAGTCCCCCCGGCCTTCGAGAAGTTTTCTGAGCCCTGCGCGGGAAACCTCCAAGAGGGCGCGAGCCAGCGGCCGCTGGCATCGCATTGTCATGCTCTAAGGGTCCAGACTGTGGAGTGGAAGCTTCGGAAGAGGAGGAGAACAGGAGCAAGAGTGGAGGAGGAGGAGGAGGAGGAGGAGGAGGAGGAGGAGGAAGACCAGGACATGGCGCAAGGGCGTGAGAATGGAGCGGATGAGGAGCAGGAGAAGGTGGAGGAGAAGGAGCCGAGGAGGTCGCGGTGCCGAGGAGGAGGAGGAGGAGGAGGAGGAGGAGGAGGAGGAGGAGGAGAAGAAGGAGGAGCGGGAGTGCGAGAGGGGCGGCCGAAGGAGGCGGAGGAGGGGGCGGCGGCGCAGGGCAAGTCTGCAGCAGGCAGCAGTCGGGAGCTCGAGCTGGGCGGTGGAGTGCGGCCGGCGCGCCGGCGCGGCAGGCGCTGCAAAAAACAAAAAAACAGGCCGAGCTGGACGAGGCGCTGCAGGCCGCGGAGCCGGAGGACGAGCAGGCTGACGAGGAGGCCGCGGCGGAGGAGGTCGCCGACTGCCCGGTAGACGAGGCCGCGCGGGGGGAGGGAGAGGGGGAGGCAGGGCGGGGGAGGGCTCCAGGAGGATATACAGGGGCGGGACTACTGAAGATGCACGTGGGTGACGCGCCGCTGCCGCGATCGCTCGTTCTGTTCTCACCGCTGACCTGGTCTATTTCTTTCTTCTTCTTCTCTCTTTCTTTTTCTCGTTCTGTTCCCACCGCTGACCTGGTCTATTTTGTTTGGGACTCAGACTGCGTCCCTGAAGCCACGCACGCTCGAACGAACGGGGGGTAGGGTGGATGTCAAGCAGTGGCGAAGCGCCCTGGCTTGCGTGCATGCCCATTAAATAATGTTATGATAGCCTCTCGTGGTTTGCACGAAACGTTCTGATAGCGCTTCTGGTCAAAATGGCTTTGGTGTAACACATCAGCTCTATGCTCTGAGCACATTGTTAGGGGTATCAGAACATCCGTTCATGCTAACCACATCTCGCGGCAGGGCTAAAGGAACGCCAGGACGGTGCGCCCCTGTTCAAGTGGATGGGTGGAGGGAGGGACGGAGCAGGAGAGGGGGCGGAGACAAGCTGGGCACCATGAGCGGCGCAGCTGGACAACATGCTGGAGGACTGACACATCGGAGATGAGGCTCATGCTGCAGCGGGAGCACCATTCGGAAAGATCGACGAGGCGGAGCAGAGGGCAGCGCTGCAGCGTGAGCGCCAGCCAGAGGGACCCAGAACGCGAAACTCAGACCAGCGTTGCATCGCGATCGCGACTCTGAAGGACCAGAAGCGCGGAGATGAAGCCAGCACTGCAGCAGGAGCACTGGTCTGAAATTCTGAAGGACCGACAATGCTCGGATTGGAACAGCAAGACATATGAAGTCGGAGGTTGGGGGGAGAGATCGCAGTGAAACGGAGAGCCCCCGATCGGTTTCGCTTTCGATTTCCTGTCGTGCGTGCGGGCAGAGCGAAGCTGCGTGGGCGAGGGACAGGAATGACCTCGCCGTCGCTAGGGCGATTCGGATGCAGTGGGCCGCCCCTCCGCCCCCGGTGGGCGCGCGGTGGCCCGCGGTGGCCCGCCGTGGTGTCCTGTGTTGTGCAGTTTGTGTCCAGTTGGTGTCTCGTCGGTGTTACTTCGGCGGTGGGCGGGCGGTGGCCGGGGCTGTCCCGCCTCAGTATCGCGAGTGCAGTCGATAGTGAGATCGATAATGAGATCGCTGGAATGGGATGAATAGTGTGATTAACAGTGAGATCGACAGCGAGGTTGATTGTGACATTGGTTGTGAGATCGATCGTGAGGTCGATAGTGGGATCGATTGAGGAGTCGATAGTGAGATCGATAGATATCGATCGTGAGATCGACAGTGTGATCGATCGTGAGAACGATAGTGTCATTACATCGCAGCGCAACATCGTCATCACGCGTCGTCGCTAACTCGAGGGTGCGTCGCCAGCACCGTCAACATCATATCCATCACATTTGCCAGCAGGTGGTGTTTCCCCCCTCCCACCCCCCAACCTCCTTATCACCCGAAGGGTGGTCGTATAGGTACCGATTTCTGACATCCTGCGTGCAAAAATAAACGCTGCGCGGAGATGGCGGGGCATTTTCCGGACACAGTCAGGAGAGTGAGGACCGTAGTTGTGGAACGCAGGAAATGCAGGAACGCAGGAAACGGGGAGGAGGAGGGGGAGAAGGAGAAGGAGGAGGAGGAGGAGAAGGAGGAGGAGGAGAAGGGGGAGGAGGAGATCGAGGAACAGCAGGAACGCGAATAGCAGGAACGCAGGAAACGAGGAAGTTGAGGAGGAGGATGAAGAGGACGAAGTCATGACGTTTAGTTGTGGAACGCAGGAAGCGAGGAGGGGGAGAAGGGATAGGGGAGGAGCGGGGGATGGCGGAGGGGAGCAGGGGGCAGCCTCAGGAGGAGGAGGAGGAGGAGGAGGAGGAGGAGGAGGAGGAGGAGGAGGAGGAAGAGCGGCGGCAGCATCGTGCGCATCGGGAGCCAGGCGCAGGAGCCGAGTCAGGGTGGGGGGAGCGGGCGCGGGAGCGGGGCAGCCCGGGGGCAGGGGGAAGGGGGCGCGGCAGGGGCGGGAGAGGGCGCGCGGAGGCCGAGAGGAGCAGGGGCAGACTGGCACGAGGGGACTGCTCCTTGGCATCGCTCGGACGCGTGCATGTCTTCCTCGGCGAGGGCCCTCGGGGAGCAGCTCGCATCACCCTGCGCAGCATACGCGCACGACGTCGAGACATGCACGGGGAGGGGATGTCCGATCGATGCCGAGTAGAAGGGGGCGGTCTGATTTGGGCTGGGGAGTGATTTGAGCTGTCTTGGAGTGTTCCGGCGGGGCGTGGGCAAAAGGCCGCCCTTTCATGGCTGGTCCGGGGGGGGGGGGGTCTAAAGCTGCTCGGTTGGGAGGGTCGTGACCCCCTCCCTTTGATTACGAAAGTTGGAGTACGGTCTGGAGGCTTGCGGTTTTGAGGAGTTTGGGTTGGTTTCCAGCCACGCGCAGAGGGGAGTCGGGTCACGACCACCTCGAGTCAGGAGAAAATCGCAGTGGAAGGTGTGTTCACTATTTTTGGTCTCTTCGGGCCCTCACGGGGCCTCGGGACCGTCAGAAAACGACTCAGGATAAAAAGCCGGTCCCAGGGAATGGGTCGAGACCTAATCGTGACGTCGGGGTCTTGGGATAGGGGGAGGGTGGAATACGTCTTAGAAGTTTCCCTGCTTCTTAGATGGTGCGAGTCTTGTCGATAGATGCAAGACCCACGTCATATAAGAAGCAGCTTCCTTCGAAGATGCCTTCCCCCCTACTCCTACTCCCTTTTGAGCGCCGCCAGTTCTCGGCGGCGTTGCAGCCTCGGCATCGGAGCCAGCTGGGGATCTGAGGTGGCCCAGCACTGGCCCGGGCCAGCAGGAAGGGCGGGCAGGTTTGAGGTCCTGGGTTTGGGCAGGCGTTTTGTGTTGTGTTGCCTCCGTGGGCAGTTTTCGGGCCCCGGAGACCGTCGAAAGCTGGTCCGGGGTGAACGAAAGCACCCCAGAAGGGGGCATGGGGACAATTTTGAGTGGATTCGGCTTCAAGCCCTTCTCCTGACATCTAGAGGGGAGACAACACACAGACACGATTAATCGCCGATCCCCAGGGAAATATTGGAAAATAGGGGGGACACGGAAATACAGAACATATACGACAATAGAAGGACTCGTTCTGGATTTCTGTGTATGTGCGTGCGTGCGTGCGTGCGTGCGTGCGTGCGTGCGTGCGTGCGTGCGTGCGTGTAGTGCTATTGCGTGTGCGTGTGCGTGTGCGTGTGCGTGCGTGTGTGTGTGTGTGTGTGTGTGTGTGTGTGTGTGTGTGTGTGTGTGTGTGCGTGTGCGTGTGCGTGTGCGTGTTGCGTGTGTGTGTGTGTGTGTGGTGTGTTTGTTGTGTGTGTGTTGTGTGTGTTGTGTGTGTTGTGTGTGCGTGTGCGTGTGCGTGTGCGTGTGCGTGTGTGTGTGTGTGGTGTGTGTGTGTGTGTGCGTGCGTGTGTGTGCGTCCCTGGGGGCCCCTTCATGACTCATTTTCTGGGGTTCTCAGAGGCAGCGTTCGGGCAGCGGCGAGGGAGGAGGGTGAGCAGCGCCGGGAGGCGCAGGAGGAGCGGTAGGCGGGAGGAGGGCGAGCACAAGGGGCGCGGGCCGGGAGCATGGGCGGGAGGCCGTCTTGGGACCTTTTCTGGGCAGCACGGCATGCAGTGCAGACGAGGGGTGGAAGAGGATGCCATCGCGTGCCGAGCCCAGGTGCCTTCAGCACAATCTGAAGGCACCCCCAAGCCTTCACCCCCTCCAAGAAGAGGGCGGGGAGGGGCAGTCGCCAGCGACCAGGGGGACGTCGGGCCCTGGTGGCCAGCGAGGGGGAAGAATCCCCCGACCGTCAGCACCGCCTGCTCCTGAGACTGCGAAAAACCGTCTGCCAAGTCTGCCAAGGTCCCCCTCAAGCTTTCGTCAGGCCTGCGCAGTGTCTTAAGAGCAAGAGCGCAGCTGAGCAAAGGAGGACGTGCAGGCAGCTACGCAGCTCGGACATGCCGAAGCAAGGTGCGGACGACGCTGCGGAGGAGGAGGAGGAGGAGGAGGAGGAGGAGGAGGAGAAGAAGGAGCAGGAGGAGGAGGAGAAGCAGGAGGAGGAGGAGGAGGAGGAGGAGGAGGAGCAGAGCATGGACAGCGCGAGCACCACATCTGCAAGTGGCCAGGGAGGTTAACCTTGCCTTTCTTACAGTCCATGGCGGACCGAGTTCGGCCAGCCGTGGGGGGGGGGCGGGGGGGGCACTGAGGCAGACCTGCGCGAAGAGCCAGGACGTGGAGAAGAAGGAGGAGGAGGCGGAGGAGGAGGAGGAGGAGGAATAGGAGGAGGAGGAGGA
>CAUYUJ010005998.1:20000-56913 GCA_963575745.1 Prorocentrum cordatum | reverse complement strand
GTCGTGACATCCTCGAAATTCCTGCGCGCGGGACGCGGCCCGCGCGAGACATCCTTGGAATTCCCGCGAGCGGGACCCGAAAACAAGCATTTCGCCTGAGACATCCTCTGAATTCTGGCCCCCCGCTCGAGACATCTCCAAATTTTGCGGAAACCAGCGTTTCGCTCGAGACATCCTCCACAAACTATGTAAAATAAGCGTTTCGCTTGAGACATCCTGCCAAAGTTCTAAGAAATCCTGACAAAACAAGCGAATTAGTCGAGACATCCTCGAAATTCCTGCGCGCGGGACGCGGCACGCGCGAGACATCCTCGGAAGTCCTGCGCGCGGGGCGCTTTTCCGAGTCGCGGTCGGGGCTCCAGACCCCGTTATTTTTCGAGGATTCTGCGAAAAACGCTCCGCACCCTCTTTTTTACGAGGGAAAGCAGGGGTCTGCGGACCCCGTTATTTATCGAGGATCCGAGATGGGGGGCGAACTTTCCTCGAGCGGGCACGCACAAAACGCACTTTTTCTAAAAAAATCAGCACTTTACCTCGTTATTTATCGCAAATAATTTCGCCGGCGCTTGACCCGTCAGGACCGGGGGGTAAACAGCTAAAAGAGAACCCTGGGCCCAAGCCCTTTCCGGGAAAAATCAGTTCCCGGCCCCCTCCAAGGGTCCAAACGCACAAGTTTTTGTAGCTGCGTCCAGCCGGGGCGACGAGGACGGCCCCCGAGGGCCAGAAAGCCTCAAGACTCGGACTCTGAAGTTCGAAGCTCGAACCTCGACGTGACCTCGGCCAGCTCCCCCCTCGGCCTGCCCCGGCGCTGCGGGGGCGGCCGCCCGAAACACATGTCGGGAAGAAGGCGCAGCTCGAATGCAGGACTTGACACGTGTCTTCCTCCTCCTCCTCCTCCTCTTCTGCGTCCTCCTCCTCCTCCCATACATCTAACAGAACTCGCCTGAACGCACGTGTTGGAGCTGGCGTCGCAGGTATCGTGTGTACCCGAATAAACAGATGTCCCACAAGCGCAAGGCACGGTCGTCGCTGCTGCCGTACCGTCGGTAGTGCTGCATGCTGCCTCGGGCGATCCCAAGGCCCTCTCGGACCGTCTTGGAGCTCTTTGGGGGACCTGAGGGAACTCTTTGGGGGCCGTGTGGACCTGGGAAGCCTAATCTATAGGCACATACGTAAGAACACACGGATTCGCTGGGGGCCTGGATTACGCTGGATCGTCGTCGTCGTCGCCGCCGCCGCCACCGCGACGTCGTCGTCTTATCGGTACCTGTTCCTCTGATCCTCGATTGTGTAAGCGTTGGGTCTCTACAGACCACCAAGAGACCCTCCCCCGTGGACACCCCGGATGGAGGACCCCCCCACGCCGCTCTTCCGATCATAAGATGAGACTTTGTCGTCGTCGTCGCCGCCGCCGCCACCGCGACGTCGTCGTCGTCGTCGTCGCGCTGTCCTCGATCACTCGATCGTGAAAGCGTGGGCTCTACAGACCCCCAAGAAACCCTCCAAGAGAACCCGAGACACCCCACGCAAGGCTCTAAGATGAGACTTTGTCGTCGTCGTCGCCGCCGCCGCCACCGCGACGTCGTCGGATCGTGAAAGCGTGGGCTCTACAGACCCCCAAGAGACCCTCCAAGAGAACCCCAAGACACCGTTCCACGCAAGGCTCTAAGATGAGACTTTGTCGTCGTCGTCGCCGCCGCCGCCACCGCGACGTCGTCGTCGTGGGCTCTACAGACCCCCAAGAGACCCTCCAAGAGACCCCCCACGCAAGGCTCTAAGTTGAGACTTTGTCGTCGTCGTCGCCGCCGCCGCCCTGTCCTGATCTCGAAGATGTGTAAGCGTGGGTCTACGACCCTCAAGAGACCCTACAAGAGAACCCAGAGACACCCCCACGCAAGGCTCTAAGGATGAGACTTTGTCGTCGTCATCGCCGCCGCCGCCGCCACCGCGACGTCGTCGTCGTCGTCGCGCTGTCCTCGAGCCCTCGATCGTGTAAGCGTGGGCTCTGCAGACCCCCAAGAGACCCTCCCAGAGAACCCCCGGAGACCCCCCACGAGAGGCTCTAAGATGAGACTTTGTCGTCGTCGTCGCCGCCGCCGCCACCGCGACGTGGTCGTCATCGTCGCGCTGTCCTCGATCCCTCGATCGTGTAAGCGTGGGCTCTACAACCCGTCAAGAGACCCTCCAAGAGAACCCCAAGAGACCCCCCCACGCAAGGCTCTAAGATGAGACTTTGTCGTCGTCGTCGTCGCCGCCGCCGCCACCGCGACGTCGTCGTCGTCGTCGAGCTGTCCTCGATCCCTCGATCGTGTAAGCGTGGGCTCTACAGACCCTCCAGAGACCCTCCCAGAGAACCCCAAGACACCCCCCCACGCAAGGCTCTAAGATGAGACTTTGTCGTCGTGGTGGACGCCGCCGCCACCGCGACGTCGTCGTCGTCGCGCTGTCCTCGACCCGTCGATCATGTAAGCGTGGACTCTACAAACCGTCCAAGAGAACCAGAAAGCCTCAAGACTCGGACTCTGAAGTTCGAAGCTCGAACCTCGACGTGACCTCGGCCAGCTCCCCCCTCGGCCTGCCCCGGCGCTGCGGGGGCGGCCGCCCGAAAAACATGTCGGGAAGAAGGCGCAGCTCGAATGCAGGACTTGACACGTGTCTTCCTCCTCCTCCTCCTCTTCTGCGTCCTCCTCCTCCTCCTCCCATACATCTAACAGAACTCGCCTGAACGCACGTGTTGGAGCTGGCGTCGCAGGTATCGTGTGTACCCGAGTAAACAGATGTCCCACAAGCGCAAGGCACGGTCGTCGCTGCTGCCGTACCGTCGGTAGTGCTGCATGCTGCCTCGGGCGATCCATCCCAAGGCCCTCTCGGACCGTTTTGGAGCTCTTTGGGGGCCCTGAGGGAACTCTTTGGGGGCCGTGTGGACCTGGGAAGCCTAATCTGTAGGCACATACGTAAGAACACACGGATTCGCTGGGGGCCTGGATTACGCTGGATCGTCGTCGTCGTCGCCGCCGCCGCCACCGCGACGTCGTCGTCGTCGCGCTGTCCTCGATCCCTCGATCGTGTAAGCGTGGGTTCTACAGACCCCCAAGAGACCCTCCAAGAGAACCCCCGGAGACCCCCCCCCGCAAGGCTCTAAGATGAGACTTTGTCGTCGTCGTCGCCGCCGCCGCCACCGCGACGTCGTCGTCGTCGTCGTCGCGCTGTCCTCGATCACTCGATCGTGAAAGCGTGGGCTCTACAGACCCCAAGAAACCCTCCAAGAGAACCCCGAGACACCCCACGCAAGGCTCTAAGATGAGACTTTGTCGTCGTCGTCGCCGCCGCCGCCACCGCGACGTCGTCGGATCGTGAAAGCGTGGGCTCTACAGACCCCCAAGAGACCCTCCCAGAGAACCCCAAGACACCGCTCCACGCAAGGCTCTAAGATGAGACTTTGTCGTCGTCGTCGCCGCCGCCGCCACCGCGCGTGGGCGCTACAGACCCCCAAGAGACCCTCCAAGAGACCCCCCACGCAAGGCTCTAAGATGAGACTTTGTCGTCGTCGTCGCCGCCGCCGCCCTGTCCTCGATCCATCGATCGTGTAAGCGTGGGCTCTACAGACCCTCAAGAGACCCTCCAAGAGAACCCCAAGAGACCCCCCCACGCAAGGCTCTAAGATGAGACTTTGTCGTCGTCATCGCCGCCGCCGCCGCCACCGCGACGTCGTCGTCGTCGTCGCGCTGTCCTCGAGCCCTCGATCGTGTAAGCGTGGGCTCTGCAGACCCCCAAGAGACCCTCCCAGAGAACCCCCGGAGACCCCCCCACGAGGGGCTCTAAGATGAGACTTTGTCGTCGTCGTCGCCGCCGCCGCCACCGCGACGTGGTCGTCATCGTCGCGCTGTCCTCGATCCCTCGATCGTGTAAGCGTGGGCTCTACAAACCGTCAAGAGACCCTCCAAGAGAACCCCCAGAGACCCCCCCACGCAAGGCTCTAAGATGAGACTTTGTCGTCGTCGTCGTCGCCGCCGCCGCCACCGCGACGTCGTCGTCGTCGTCGCGCTGTCCTCGATCCCTCGATCGTGTAAGCGTGGGCACTACAGACCCTCCAGAGACCCTCCAAGAGAACCCCAAGAGACCCCCCCACGCAAGGCTCTAAGATGAGACTTTGTCGTCGTGGTGGACGCCGCCGCCACCGCGACGTCGTCGTCGTCGCGCTGTCCTCGACCCGTCGATCATGTAAGCGTGACTCTACAAACCGTCCAAGAGAACCCCAAGAGACGTCGTCGTCGTCGTCGTCGTCGTCGTCGTCGTCGCCGCTCCCAGAGCCTTCGGGGCCTCTCCTTGGCCCTCCTCCGGAAAATCCTGCAAAACCTAGCGAATTAGTCGAGACATCCTCGAAATTCCTGCGCGCTGGACGCGGCACGCGCGAGACATCCTCGGAATTCCTGCGCGCGAGTCTTCCTTTGCATCCAAGTCCTGACCGAACTGATATGGATCTGAAGCTCGAGCTTCCTGAACACATAGTAGCTGCCCCAGAGCTAATTGACAGGGGGACATGCCAGGAGGACGCGCCGCGAAACGTCCCCAGGGACTCGCCAGGCGACGTGCCAAGGGACGTGCCATGGGGTCGCACCGTAGGCCGTGCCAAGGGGACGCGCTACGGGACATCCTCAAAATTCCTGCGCGCGGGACTTGGCACGCGCGAGACATCTTCCGAATTCCTGCGAGCGGGACGTGAAAACAAGCATTTCGCCTGAGACATCCTCTGAATTCTGGCCCCCCACGAGGCCCCCGCTCGAGACATACCCAAGTTTGCAGAAACCAGCGTTTCGCTCGAAAAAAAAAAGAAAAAAAAATAAAAAAAAAAAAAAGAAAAGAGAAAGAGAAATCGAAAAACAAAAGAAGAACCTTAAACTAAAAACGAAAAAAGAAAAAAGAAGATAAACATCCTCAACAAATTATAAAAACAAGCGTTTCGCTCGAGACATCCGGTCAAAATTCTAAGAAATCCTGACAAAACAAACGAATTAGTCGAGACATCCTCGAAATTCCTGCGCGCGGGACGCGGCCCGCGCGAGACATCCTTGGAATTCCCGCGAGCGGGACACGAAGACAAGCATTTCGCCTGAGACATCCTCTGAATTCTGGCCCCCCGCTCGAGACATCTCCAAATTTTGCGGAAACCAGCGTTTCGCTCGAGACATCCTCCACAAACTATGTAAAATAAGCGTTTCGCTCGATACATCCTGCCAAAGTTCTAAGAAATCCTGACAAAACAAGCGAATTAGTCGAGACATCCTCGAAATTCCTGCGCGCGGGACGCGGCACGCGCGAGACATCCTCGGAATTCCTGCGCGCGGGGCGCTTTTCCGAGTCGCGGTCGGGGCTCCAGACCCCGTTATTTTTCGAGGATTCTGCGAAAAACGCTCCGCACCCTCTTTTTTACGATGGAAAGCGGGGGTCTGCGGACCCCGTTATTTATCGAGGATCCGAGATGGGGGGCGAACTTTCCTCGAGCGGGCACGCACAAAACGCACTTTTTCTAAAAAAATCAGCACTTTACCTCGTTATTTATCGCAAATAATTTCGCCGGCGCTTGACCCGTCAGATCCGGGGGTAAACGGCTACATGATCGACCCACGAACCCGGAAAGGAATATAGAACTGTAACACATGTCAGCGTTTTCAAAGACACCTGATTGGGTGACGGGCAAATGCAATGCTGAAGGTATCGATCTTGATGTACCCTGCCGAGGGCTGTGCTGTGCTGCGCCGTGCTGAACTGCGATGTGCCATGGCGCGATTGTGCTCTATAGCCTCGTGGATCGAGTCCTCCTTTGCATCCGAGTCCTGACCGAACTGATCTGGATCTTTAGCTCGAGCTGCCTGAACACATAGTAGCTGCCCCAGAGCTAATGGACAGGGGAACATGCCAGGAGGACGCGCCGCGAAACGTCCCAAGGGATGCGCCAGGCGACGTGCCAGGGGACGTTCCATGGGGTCGCACCGCGGGACGTGCCAAGGGGACGCGCTACGGAACGTGCCAATGGATGTGCCACGGGATGTGCCAGGGGACGCGCGACGCGACGTGCCAGGGGGACTCGCCAGGGACGCCCACGGAACGTGCCCACTCGTGCCCAAGGAACGTGCCAGTTGCAATGCTGAGTGTATCGATCTTGATGTACCCTGCCAAGGGCTGTGCTGTGCGGCGCCGTGCTGAATTGCGATGTGCCATGGCGCGACTGCGCTCTATAGCGTCGTGGATCGAGTCCTCCTTTGCATCCGAGTCCTGACCGAACTGATCTGGATCTTAAGCTCGAGCTGCCTGAACACATAGTAGCTGCCCCAGAGCTAATGGACAACGGGACATGCCAGGAGGACGCGACGCGGAACGTCTCAAGGGACGCGCCACGCGACGTGCCAAGGGACGTGCCATGGGAACGCACCGCGGGACGTGCCAAGGGGACGCGCTACGGAACGTGCTGGGGACAAGCGTTTCGCTCGAGACATCCTGCCAACATCCTCAGAATTCCTGCGCGCGGGACGCGGCACGCGCGAGACCTCCTCGGAATTCCTGTGGGCGGGACGTGAAAACAATCATTTCGCCTGAGACATCCTCTGAATTCTGGCACCCCACAAAGCCCCCCACGAGGCCCCCGCTCGAGACATCCCCCAATTTTGCAAAACCAGCGTTTCGCTCGAGACATCCTCAACAAATTATGAAAACCATGCCAGGAGGACGCGCCGCGAAACGTCCCCAGGGACGCGCCAGGCGACGTGCCAAGGGACGTGCCATGGGGTCGCACCGTAGGCCGTGCCAAGGGGACGCGCTACGGGACATCCTCAAAATTCCTGCGCGCGGGACGTGGCACGCGCGAGACCTCTTCCGAATTCCTGCGAGCGGGACGTGAAAACAAGCATTTCGCCTGAGACATCCTCTGAATTCTGGCCCCCCACGAGGCCCCCGCTCGAGACATCCCCAAGTTTGCAGAAACCAGCGTTTCGCTCGAGACATCCTCAACAAATTATGAAAAACAAGCGTTTCGCTCGAGACATCCGTTCAAAATTCTAAGAAATCCTGACAAAACAAACGAATTAGTCGAGACATCCTCGAAATTCCTGCGCGCGGGACGCGGCCCGCGCGAGACATCCTTGGAATTCCTGCGAGCGGGACACGAAAACAAGCATTTCGCCTGAGACATCCTCTGAATTCTGGCCCCCCGCTCGAGACCTCTCCAAATTTTGCGAAAACCAGCGTTTCGCTCGAGACATCCTCCACAAACTATGTAAAATAAGCGTTTCGCTCGAGACATCCTGCCAAAGTTCTAAGAAATCCTGACAAAACAAGCGAATTAGTCGAGACATCCTCGAAATTCCTGCGCGCGGGACGCGGCACGCGCGAGACATCCTCGGAATTCCTGCGCGCGGGGCGCTTTTCCGAGTCGCGGTCGGGGCTCCAGACCCCGTTATTTTTCGAGGATTCTGCGAAAAACGCTCCGCACCCTCTTTTTTACGAGGGAAAGCGGGGGTCTGCGGACCCCGTTATTTATCGAGGATCCGAGATGGGGGGCGAACTTTCCTCGAGCGGGCACGCACTAAACGCACTTTTTCTAAAAAAATCAGCACTTTACCTCGTTATTTATCGCAAATAATTTCGCCGGCGCTTGACCCGTCAGATCCGGGGGTAAACGGCTAAAAGAGAACCCTGGGCCCGCGCCCTTTCCGGGAAAAAGAGAACCCTGGGCCCGCGCCCTTTCCGGGAACAAACAAGCTACGTAGCTATAGCATCATGCTGCTGGCTTGCAAGTGGGTCTAGTGCGCACTCCAACCACCTTCATACCCTTAGGAGCCGACATTCATCTCAGCAGTTCCCCCCTCCCAGCCACGGCCGCAGCCGCAGCCGCGGACGCGGCCGCGGCCGCGGCCCGGAGAAGGAAACCACCGCGAAACATGATGGACCCACGAACCCGGAAAGGGATATAGACACGTGCAGCATGGTCACGTTTTCACGATACCCAACTGGGCGACACCTCACGAAACATCCCACGAGACACCCCGCTAACAGGCAACCACTCACCTCAGGCGAAACATTCCACGGACACCTCACGAAACTTCCACTAGACACACCCCGTGAAACTTCCCAACGAGACACCCCCACGAACAGGCCCCCACTCAAACCAGACACCCCCCGAAACATTCCACGGGGGTGCGACTGGGTGTGGTCGTGCTGGGGTGTGGTCGTGCTGGGGTGTGGTCGTGCTGGGGAGTGGTCGTGCTGGGGTGTGGTCGTGCTGGGGGGTGGTCGTGCTGGGGGGTGGTCGTGCTGGGGGGTGGTCGTGCTGGGGGTGGTCGTGCTGGGGCGTGGTCGTGCTGGGGCGTGGTCGTGCTGGGGCGTGGTCGTGCTGGGGTGTGGTCGTGCTGTGGTGAGGTCGTGCTGGGGTGTGGTCGTGCTGAAGAGTGGTCTTGCTGGGGTGGGGTCGTGCTGGGGTGTGGTCGTGCTGGGGTGTGGTCGTGCTGGGGTGTGGTCGTGCTGGGGTGGGGTCGTGCTGGGATGGGGTCGTGCTGGGGTGGGGGCGTGCTGGGGTGTGGTCGTGCTGGGGTGTGGTCGTGCTGGGGTGTGGTCGTGCTGGGGTGGGGTCGTGCATTTCGCTCGAGACATCCTGCCAAAATCCCAAGAGATCCTAGAAAAACAAACGAATTAGTCGAGACATCCTCGAAATTCCTGCGCGCGGGACGCGGCACGCGCGAGACATCCTCGGAATTCCTGCGCGCGGGGCGCTTTTCCGCGTCGCGGTCGGCTCAGCGAATCCAGCGTTCCGCTCGAGACATCCTCGGCAAACTCTGCGGAGCAAGCGTTTCGCTCGAGACATCCTCAACACGCGAAAAAGTGGCCCGCACCCTGTGATTTATCGATCGGGATTTCAAAAACAAGCGCTTCGCTCGAGACATCCTCAAAAATAATTTCGCCGGCCTCCTTCGACCTCGATATTTATCAGGGAATATGTTCGCCGGCCTCCTTCAAGTTGGGCACGGGGGACTATGTTTACATACTAAAAGAGAACCCTGGGCCTTTGCCCTTTCCGGGAAAAAGCGCGATAGTTTCCCCCTCGCCGCGGCCGCAGCCGCAGCCCCGACCGCAGCCGCGGCCGGGAAAAGAAAACCACCGCGAAAAATTCGCGATAGTTCCCCCCTCCCAGCCACGGCCGCAGCCGCAGCCCCGACCGCAGCCGCGGCCGCGGCTGGAAAAAGGAAACCACCGCGAAAAATTCACGATAGCTCCCCCGCTCCCAGCCGCGGCAGCAGCCACTGCAGCAGCCGCGGCCGCGGCTGGGAGAGAAGCCACCGCGAAACATTCAACTCCGCCATGCAATACATTTTCTTCATTGTTTTCCACTTCTCCTCCGTCCCAAACACCGCTGAGAGCGATCAACGGTCGCCGGCACTTCTGACCGACTCAGCCCATCGCCGCTTCGCGGCTGGGGGAGAAGGCACCGCGAAACATTCAACTCCGCCACACAATGCAATTTCTTCGTTGTTGTCCCTTTCTCCTCCATCCCCAATACCGCTGAGTGCGATCAGCGGTCGCAAGTACTTCTGACCGACTCAGTCCTCCATTCCTGTTCCAATGACCGGCCAGGAGGTTGGCTCTGGCGGCTGCGAACCCGCAACAAGCTAGACATCACCAGAAAATTATCTCATCGGCCCTGGCACTAAAGCGGGCATCGAATCCTAGACTACTTCCAGCTAGCGCTTGCCCCAGGAACGACATACTTCCCGCTCTGGCCCTGGCGTCTTTAGGGACTCTCGCGCCACGTGCTCTTTCTTGGCATTCAGCCCTATGACCATGTGACTATGTCCCAGGGGCGACGTGAGGCCCCAGCAGTAGTGGCAACTCGCCGCGCCGCCGGTTCTTGGGCCCGGTCTCCCGCCAGTTCTTGGGATGGTCGCCCGCCAGTTCTTGGGATGGTCGCCCCTTCGGAATTTGGGTCCGGTGCCCACCAGTTCTTGGGATGGTCGGCCGCCAGTTATCGGGATGGTCGCCCATGGACTGGGATTTCTCCCCTCACGTGTGTACCGAGCAGTTTAAGGACATGCTCAGGTCGGAAATGAAAACAGATTTCTACACATGCGCAGGCCCACACAGCCGAGGCCACGGCCACGGCCACAGCCACGACCACGGCCACGGCCACGGCCACGGCCACAGCCACGGCCACGGCCACGGCCACGCCAGGGCCACGGCCACGGCCACGGCCACGGCCACGGCCACCCACGGCCACGGCCACGGCCACGGCCACGGCCACGACCCACGACCACGGCCACGGCCACGGCCACGGCCACGGCCACGGCCATGGCCACCACGGCCACGGCAAAGGCGATGGCCACGGCCACGGCCACGGCCACGACCACGACGACCACCACGGCCACCACGGCCACGGCCACCACGGCCACGCCCACCACGGCCACGGCCACCACGGTCACGGCCACCACACCACGGCCACCACGGCCACGGCCACCACGGCCACCACGACCACGGCCACGGCCACGGCCACCACCGTCACGGCCACCACGGCCACGACCACCACGGCCACGGCACCACGGCCCCGGCCACCATGGCCACGGCCACCACAGCCACGGCAACGGCCAGGGCCACCACGGCTAGAGCAACCAGCCACAGCTATCACGGCCACGGCAGCTACGGCCAAGGCTATCACCACGGCCAGCGGCGAAGGCCACCCCGGCACAGCGAGCACGGCCACAGCCATCAAAGCAGGCCACCATGGCCACGGCCACCATTAGCACGGCCACGGCGCCACCACGGCCAGGGCCACCACCACCACGGCCAGAGCAAGCACGGCCACGGCCACCACGGGCACGGCCACCACGGCCACGGCACGGCCACCACGGCCACGGCCACCACGGCCATGGCCACCACGACCACGGCCACCACCGAGAACGGTCACGGTCACCACGGCCGACAGCCACCACGGCCACAGACAGCACGGCCACGGCCGCCACGGCCCGGCCATCACGGCCACGGCTACCGCCACAGCCACCACGGCCAGCGGCCGCGGACACACAGCCACGGGCGCGACGGTCACGGCCACCACAACCACGGCCACCACGGTCTCAACAGCCTTCACAAAACATGATGGACCCACGAACCCGGAAAGGGATATAGACATGTGGAGCATGGACACGTTTTCACGATACCCAACTGGGCAACACCTCACGAAACATCCCACGAGACACTTCACGAAACATCCCACGAGACACCTCACGAAACATTCCACGAGACACCTCACGAAACATTCCACGAGACACCCCGCGAAACATTCCACGAGACACCCCACGAAACATTCCACGACGACAGGCAACCACTCAACCAAGGCGGTGTGGTCGTGCTGGGGAGTGGTCGTGCTGGGGTGTGGTCGTGCTGGGAAGTGGTCGTGCTGGGGGGTGGTCGTGCTGGGGGGGTGGTCGTGCTGGGGGGTGGTCGTGCTGGGGCGTGGTCGTGCTGGGGCGTGGTCGTGCTGGGCGTGGTCGTGCTGATGTGTGGTCATGCTGTGGTGAGGTCGTGCTGGGGTGTGGTCGTGCTGGGGTGTGGTCTTGCTGGGGTGGGGCCGTGCTGGGGTGGGGTCGTGCTGGGGTGGGGTCCTGCTGGGGTGTGGTCGTGCTGGGGTGTGGTCGTGCTGGGGTGGGGTCGTGCTTGGGTGGGGTCGTGCTGGGGTGTGGTCGTTCTGGGGTGTGGTCGTGCTGGGGTGTGGTCGTGCTAGGGTGGGGTCGTGCTGGGGTGGGGTCGTGCTGGGGTGTGGTCGTGCTGGGGTGTGGTCGTGCTGGGGTGTTGTCGTGCTGGGGAGTGGTCGTGCTGGGGTGGGGTCGTGCTGGGGTGGGGTCGTGCTGGGGTGTGGTCGTGCTGGGGTGGTCCGCACCCTGTGATTTATCGATCGGGTCGTGCTGGGGTGTGGTCGTGCTGGTGCTGGGGTGTGGTCGTGCTGGGGTGTGGTCGTGCTGGGGTGTGGTCGTGCTGGGGTGTGGTCGTGCGGGGGTGTGGTCGTGCTGGGGCGTGGTCGTGCTGGGCGTGGTCGTGCTGGGGTGTGGTCATGCTGGGGGTGTGGTCGTGCTGAGGTGTCCCGCACCCTGTGATTTATCGATCGGGATTTCAAAAACAAGCGTTTCGCTCGAGACATCCTCAAAAGTAATTTCGCCGGCCTCCTTCGACCTCGATATTCATCGGGGAAAAATTTCGCCGGCCTCCTTCAAGTTGGGCACCGGGGACTATGTTTACAGACTAAAAGAGAACCGTGGGCCTGAGCCCTTTCCGGGAATAATGGAAAGAAAACCATATCGATGCCCGAACTCGGTCTGTTACCAGAGCATCGTCCAAAAAAGTTATTTGTGCTTTGCTATATTTTAGAAATGAAAACGATTCTCTGAGCTGAACTCGAGCTGCGGAGAGGGAGTCGCCGAAGGAGGATCAGAAGGGAGAACGAAGAAAGACATTGTGATCTGAAGGAAAACATACAGTAGGAATAATAAGTTTGGTTCCATTTCTGAAAGCGGAGAGAATTCGGACATCTAGATTCGCGTGTCTAATCATTTCCTTCCAATAAATCTGCCAATCAGCTATGTAATTGATCTACAGCTCGAGTTGTCTCAAGGTAAGTATCTAATCCCTCTTGAAGATAAAACAGACTACGACTTGTTTTTTCTGACCCAGATCTGGCAGCAGTCGAGTGCGCACTTTAGACTAGCGCTTCTGCCAATTCATGTCCTGTTGATCTGCCGAACAGTTATGTAGCTCATCGTTTGCGCGAGTTCAGTCAAAAATGGCACCATCTCTAAAAAAACATGATATAGAGACCCCCCCCCCCCCCCCCCCCCCCCCCCCCCCCCCCCCCCCCCCCCCCGGAACACCCCCCCCCACACCCCCCCCCACCCCGCCCCCCAACCGACACCACCCCCCCCAACCCCCCCCCCCCCCCCCCCACCCCCCTCCGACGAACCCCCGAAAGGGATAAGACAGGTGGGCAGCTATGGTCACGTTTTCAACCGATACCCCAACTGGCGACATCTCACGAAACATCCCACGAACACCCTAGCAAAACAGACACGCAGACCCACCTCACGAAACATTCCACGAGACACCTCACGAACATGTTCCTACGAGACAACCCCGTGAAACATCGCCTGAGACACCCCAACGAACAGGCAAGAGGCCGATGACCCCACGGCCACGAACATTCCACGGGGCTCGATTGGGGGTGTGGTCGTGCTGGGTGTGTCGTGCTGGTGTGTGGTCGTGCTGGGGAGTGGTCGTGCTGGGGTGTGGTCGTGCTGGGGGTGGTCGTGCTGGGGGGTGGTCGTGCTGGGGGGGTGGTCGTGCTGGGGGGTGGTCGTGCTGGGGCGTGGTCGTGCTGGGGCGTGGTCGTGCTGGGGCGTGGTCGTGCTGGGGCGTGGTCGTGCTGTGGTGAGGTCGTGCTGGGGTGTGGTCGTGCTGGGGTGTGTCTTGCTGGGGTAGGGTCGTGCTGGGGTCGGGTCGTGCTGGGGTGTGGTCGTGCTGGGGTATGGTCGTGCTGGGGTGGGGTCGTGCTGGGGTGGGGTCGTGCTGGGGTCTGGTCGTGCTGGGGTGTGGTCGTGCTGGGGTATGTCGTGCTAGGGTGGGGTCGTGCATTTCGCTCGAGACATCCTGCCAAAATTCCAGGAAATCGTACAAAAACAAACGAATTAGTCGAGACATCATCGAAATTCCTGCGCGCGGGGCGCTTTTCCGCGTCGCGGTCGGCTCTGCAAAACCAGCGTGTCGCTCGAGACATCCTCAACAAATTCTGAAACCAAGCGTTTCGCTCGAGACATCCCCAACTCTGCAAAACCAGCGTCTCGCTCGAGACATCCTCAACAAATTCTGAAAAACAAGCGTTCGCTCGAGACATCCTCAAAAATAATTTCGCCGGCCTCCTTCGACCTCGATATTTATCAGGGAAAAATTTCGCCGGCCTCCTTCAAGTTGGGCCCCGGGGACATGTTTACATACTAAAAGAGAACCCTGGGCCTTTGCCCTTTCCGGGAACATGATGGACCCACGAACCCGGAAAGGGATATAGACATGTGGAGCATGGACACGTTTTCACGATACCCAACTGGGCAACACCTCACGAAACATCCCACGAGACACTTCACGAAACATCCCACGAGACACCTCACGAAACATTCCACGAGACACCTCACGAAACATTCCACGAGACACCCCGCGAAACATTCCACGAGACACCCCACGAAACATTCCACGACGACAGGCAACCACTCAACCAAGGCGGTGTGGTCGTGCTGGGGAGTGGTCGTGCTGGGGTGTGGTCGTGCTGGGGGGTGGTCGTGCTGGGGGTGGTCGTGCTGGGGGGGTGGTCGTGCTGGGGGGTGGTTGTGCTGGGGCGTGGTCGTGCTGGGGCGTGGTCGTGCTGGGGCGTGGTCGTGCTGGGGTGTGGTCGTGCTGTGGTGAGGTCGTGCTGGGGTGTGGTCGTGCTGGGGTGTGGTCTTGCTGGGGTGGGGGTCGTGCTGGGGTGTGGTCGTGCTGGGGTGTGGTCGTGCTGGGGTGGGGTCGTGCTGGGGTTGTCGTGCTGGGGTCGTGCTGGGGTGTGGTCGTTCTGGGGTGTGGTCGTGCTGGGGTGTGGTCGTGCTAGGGTGGGGTCGTGCTGGGGTGGGGTCGTGCTGGGGTGTGGTCGTGCTGGGGTGCGGTCGTGCTGGGGTGTGGTCGTGCTGCAAAACCAGCGTGTCGCTCGAGACATCCTCAACAAATTCTGAAACCAAGCGTTTCGCTCGAGACATCCCCAACTCTGCAAAACCAGCGTCTCGCTCGAGACATCCTCAACAAATTCTGAAAAACAAGCGTTTCGCTCGAGACATCCTCAAAAATAATTTCGCCGGCCTCCTTCGACCTCGATATTTATCAAGGAAAAATTCGCCGGCCTCCTTCAAGTTGGGCACGGGGGACTATGTTTACATACTAAAAGAGAACCCTGGGCCTTTGCCCTTTCCGGGAAAAAAAGAACACAATGCCAATAATATTGTTTGGACTCAGCGCCGGTAGCAGACCGAGCTCAGAAATCTAGATACTTCAGACTAGCACGCCTGATGACTTTCTTCTGCCTGCTCTGCCGAGCAACTCTGTATGGCGATGTGTCAGCCATGACAATCGTAGTGGTGGCCCTGGTGGTCCTGGCCGTGGTCCTGGCCGTTGTGGTCGTTGTGCACGGTTGCTCCAAATTTGCGAGAACTGCGCGACAGCTAGAACCCTGAAAATTGCAGTCGCACGCGACATCATCGAATGCACGGCGCAAGGTCTGCATTTCAAAAACGGGCTACAGGCTCATTTGGGCCCCCTGCGTTTTTAGGACAAATCAGCATACCGTGTTCCACCCCCTTTCTCGTATGCGTATTTATCTCTCCTCTCTTCCTCCTCTTCCCCCTCCTCCTCCTCCTCCTCCTCGTCCTCCTCCTCCTCGTCCTCCTCCTCCTCCTCCTCTTCCCCCTCCCCCTCCTCCTCTTCCCAATCGGATTCCATTAGCGGGGGCGGAATCCAGCAGAACCCTGGAGGAAAGAAAAAATCTTGAGCAGAGATTCGGGGGCTGGGGGGTGGGGGGGAAGGTCTCCTCAGGATTGGTGTTTGTTGGTGTTTTTGTTTTTTTTGTTTGTTCCCAGGGTTATGCTGGATTCCGCCCCCGATAATGGAATCCGATTGGGAAGAGGAGGAGCAGAAGGAAAAGGAGGAGGAGGAGGAGGAGGAGGAGAAGGCGGGGGAGGAGGAGGAGGAAGAGGAGGAGGACGAGGAGGAGGAGGAGCAGGAGGAGGAGGAACAGGAGGAGGAGGAGGAGAAGGAGGAAGAGGAGGAGGAGCAGGAGCAGGAGGAGGAGGGAGAGGAGGAAGGGGAGGAGGGGAAAGAAAAACGAAGAGGAAGAGGAGGAGGAGGAGGGGGGAGGGAGGGAGGAAACGCGAGCAGGCACGCCGCACCTCGACCGAGGCTCAAGCAGCTCGCGGCGCGCTCGCGCCGACACCGCGCCCTTCGCCCCGCCCCGCCACCCCCCTTGGCATGGGGGACCCCAAGCCAGGAACGGCCGCCCACGCGAAGAAGAAGGCGCGCAACGCCGCCTACAACGCCCGCAAACGCGCGGAGAAGAAGGCCGCCACCCTCGAGGCGGTGGTCGAGCCTTACACGAGGAAGATCGCGCGGCTGGAACACAGGGTGGGCGGATAGACAAACCTGACGGTGCGCACGGTGCGCAACGTGCGTGCCTTGTGCGCAGTGCGCGTGCGCCATGTGCGCGCGGTGTGCCTGGTGCGCGTTGTGCTTCATGCGCGCAGCTTGCGCCGCCACAGGTGGACTTGGTGCGCGACCACAGGCAAGACTTCTGGGAGCAGCTGCAGAAGACGAAGGACTTTCGGGGGGGGGGGGGGCACTTCGCAAAGCGACAGAAAGAGAAACCAACCGCCCCGAGGAGGAGCTGAAGGAGACCCAGAAGGAGCTGAAGGAGGAGAGGCGCGCCCGCGGGAGAGCGGAGAAGGAGCGCGACAACGCCAAGCGCAGGCTCTGCTCCTTCCAGACTTGGTGGAGCGTCTTCCTCAAGCTGTGCTTACAGGACCGCGCTGGGGGAAGGGAAGGCGCGGGCAGGCAGGGTAGGGGGCGGCCCCGGGAGCTGCCGAAGACCTGGGCCACGGAGGTCAAGCACTGGTCTGAGAGCGGAGTGAGGCACTTGCGCTGGCTGTGGTGGCGCAACGAGAACGGGGACTAGCGCAGAGACAACAGCGCGCAGCGGGGCGCGGGAGAGAAAGCCGCTCGCGCGGGCCGGGGGCGGGCTGGCGCGCAGGGGCAGCAGCGCAAGGGCAGGGGGGCAAGGGAAGCGAGGAAGGAGGAGAACCAGGAGAAAGAGGAGGTTCAGTGCCATGTATGTAGACCCGTCGCGTCAATCCCTCTTTTCCTTTTGCGGTAGCTGCCCTCCTCTGCCCGTTTTCTTTTTGAGTTATACCTGTGCATGATATCCCCGAAATTCTGCCGCCACTCATCATATCGGACCCCGTATGCAAGCATTGCCAACCCTGAGTCCCTCCATGCTCTGTCGCTCTGCGGCATACCATGAGGTAGATATTTTGCAAATGACACCACATCTAATGCAAGCAACCACTGGCGATACAAGAATTTTGCACCAGCGACTGATACCCGTGATCATGAAAAGCTTTCCTACATCGGCTGTACTTCCGATGCGTATACTCGCCCCACGGCTCATCAGGAAGATGTCTCGTTCTCAATATTCTGAGCAAGCATTCCCCCTCAAACACGTGAAGTCTCTCAATCGAACTTTCATCCGCTGCCACTCCATCTAATCCATGTAATACTGTCGACTGAACAAGCTGCTGATATCTAGAATACTTTTCTCCCAATGGTACACATCTACTGGTATAGAACTTAATGTCAACATAGAAAGCCTGTCTTCCTTTGTCCAATCTGTACGCTACATCCGCATGATATCGAGGAAATATAGCTGGAATACCAACTCCTAGAAGATGAACCTCAGCCCTTCTGCGAAATCTCAACTCACGTTCTGGGTCCTGAAATCCTTTGATCACCAGGTCCATGGTCGGAACGATATGTTCATTCTCATCATACTCCAGAGGTTCACCGAAAACTAAATACTCCAGAGACGCCTCTTTCCATCGCATACTGTATTTCTCAAGTGAGTGTGTCATCGCCAACATCATCTGAGCCAAATCCGACGCCGAGTTCGCCGAGACAACGATGTTATCAGCCCATAAGGCATGGTTCATGTAAATCGACGCTGTTTCGACGCTCTCATCTTCGTCTCTCGCACTCGCTCGGAACTCGACCCTATACCCCAACTTCTGTTCGTCCCATTTCTCGAACAGTTCCCCCCACATCGCCACGGCAATACAATTAAAGGCAAACGGTCCTTCAAGTCCGCCCGCACGTATACAGCGATCCCAGGACACCTTTGAGAACTGCTCGAAGTCGAGATTCTCACACGAGATCTCAACATCACTATAAACCAGGGATTCAATCATCGCATGTTGAATAACATATGGTATACTACCATATGCCATGGCAGAACTGAAGTTAGCAACCGTACAATGATCAAAAGCTTGATAAACATCAGCGAGAGCAACATGTAATTGATCATCTGCGTGCTGATATTTGCTAGCATGTTGACCTAAATGTTTCAACGCAGTCGTAATATCATATGGCCTCCGTCCGTTCACAAATCCATACACACCAAATCTACGAAACACCCCCACCTCCTCCATATAATCCTCCGCTAACTTGACCACGCACATAGAATAGAGTTTAGATAACGCATTTTGAATACACAGTAGTCTCGTTTCCTTTGCATCCGTGGTGTTTTGATTTTTAGGCATCACACTCACTATGATCTCCCTCCAACAATCAGGATACGGAATCTGTCTATGGAACACAGCCTCGAATATCCTTCGCACCTCTCTCAACGTTTTCCACGACAATCGAAGGAGCATCTCTGCAGGCACTCCATCAGTCCCCGTCGCGCGATTACGCCGCATTCTTCCCCTGCAGCAAAGCATATTCGCCAGCGTGATGGTGCACGGTGGAGCCTCCAGATCCGCAGCCTGTCTGAGAGACTGCAGCACCTCTAGATTGGCAACACGAGTCTGGGCACACGATACCTTATTCATGAGCATCTGCCAGATAACTTTGTTCCATGCCTCTCTATCCTCCACTCCTTCCAAGTTATAGAGACGGTTTCTCTTCGTTTTCCTTCACGGTGGTAATTCATACTCCAAACGAAGACGGCGGTATAAACAGCGATAGCCATTCAAAACTTTTGTGATCTGTTTTCTTTCTGGCCCAGGTGGGGTTCCCCTACAGAGAGTTCAATCAACCTTTGGAGTCTATAAGGGCGTACAGGTTGTTTAATACCATTGTCATTTCTTGTCTTATATTCCACCTCATCCCGAGTAAAGCTCGATTTACTCTGTCGTGACAAACAACTGGCCCTGAGAGGATTACCACTTACTGAGGAACACCATTTTGGGGCCGGCCCTCCCTCCACTCCAACCACTCTGCCCTCGCGGAGCGCCCGAGAAAGGGGGAGGGCGGGGGGGGGCCAGCACGGGGCTGCCAGCGCCGCGCGCGCACAGACACACACGGGTAATCGGCCAAAACGGGGAACCGGTCGTCTGGATCTAAATGGGAGCGGGTCAAATCAGGGATCTGGGCTTTGACCCCTGGAAGCCCTGGCGACAAGAAATCAGGCTGGAAATCTGCGTTGGACCCCTAGCAAACCTTCGGAAATCCTAGGGATCTGGCTCAGATCCCTAGCGAACCCTGGGAAATCCTAGGGATCTGGCTCAGATCCCTAGCGAACCCTGGGAAATCCTAGGGATGTGGCTCAGATCCCTAGCGAACCCTGGGAAATCCTAGGGATCTGGCTCAGATCCCTGGCGAACCATGGGAAATCCTAGGGATCTGGCTCAGATCCCTAGCGAACCCTGGGAAATCCTAGGGATCTGGCTCAGATCCCTGGCGAACCCTGGGAAATCCTAGGGATCTGGCTCAGATCCCTAGCGAACCCTGGGAAATCCTAGGGATCTGGCTCAGATCCCTAGCGAACCCTGGGAAATCCTAGGGATCGGGCTCGGATCCCTAGCGAACCCTGGGAAATCCTAGGGATCTGGCTCAGATCCCTAGCGAACCCTGGGAAATCCTTGGGATCTGGCTCAGATCCCTAGCGAACCCTGGGAAATCCTATGGATCTGGCTCAGATCCCTAGCGAACCCTAGGAAATCCTAGGGATCTGGCTCAGATCCCTAGCGAACCCTAGGGGATTCCTAGGATCTGGCTCAGATCCCTAGCAAACCCTAGGAAATCCTAGGGATCTGGCTCAGATCCCTAGCAAACCCTAGGAAATCCTAGGGATCTGGCGCTAGGAAATTCTACGGATCTGGCTCAGATCCCTAGCAAACCCTAGGAAATCTAAGGATCTGGCTCGGATCCCTAGCAAACTCTAGGGAATTGCTGGGGATCTAATTCAGATCCCTAGCAAACCCTAGGGGATTCCTAGGGATCTGGCTCAGATCCATAGCAAACCCTAAGGGATTCCTAGGGATCTGGCTCAGATCCCTAGCAAACCCTAGGGGATTCCTAAGGATCTGGCTCAGATCCCTAGCAAACCCTAGGGAATTGCTTGGGATCTGGCTCAGATCCCTAGCAAACCCTAGGGAATTGCTGGGGATCTGGCTCAGATCCCTAGCGAACCCTAGGGAATTGTTGGGGATCTGGCTCAGATCCTTAGCAAATTCTAGGGAATGCTGGGGATCTGGCTCAGATCCCTAGCAAACCCTAGGAAATCCGATGGATCTGGCTCAGATCCCTAGCAAACCCTAGGATATCCTATGGATCTGGCTCAGATCCTTAGCAAACCCTAGGAAATCCTATGGATCTGGCTCAGATCCTTAGCAACCCCTAAGGAATTGCTGGGGATCTGGCTCAGATCCCTAGCAAACCCTAGGGAATTGCTGGGGATCTGGCTCAGATCCCTAGCAAAGTCTAGGGAATGCTGGGGATCTGGGCTCAGATCCCTAGCAAAACCATAGGAAATCCTATGGATCTGGCTCAGATCCCTAGCAAACCCTAGGACATCCTATGGATCTGGTTCAGATCCCTAGCAAACCTTAGGAAATCCTAGGGATCTGGCTCAGATCCCTAGCAAACCCTAGGGAATTGCTGGGGATCTGGCTCAGATCCCTAGCAAACCCTAGGGAATTGCTGGGGATTTGGCTCAGATCCCTAGCAAACCCCAGGGAATGCTGGGGATCTGGCTCAGATCCTTAGCAAACCATAGGGAATCCTAGGGATCTGGCTCAAATCCCTAGCAAATTCTAGGGAATCCTAGGGATCTGGGTCAGATCCTTGGAATCCCTAGGGAATGCTAGGGATCTGGCTTAGATCATTGGGAATCCACAGGGAATGCTAGGGATCTGGCTCAGATCCTCGGGAATCCCTAGGGAATGCTAGGGATCTGGTTCAGATCCATGGGAATCCCTAGGGAATGCTAAGGATCTGGCTCAAATCCTTTGGAATCCCTAGGGAATGCTAGGGATCCGGTTCAGATCCTTGGGAATCCATAGGGAATGCTAAGGATCTGGCTCAGGTCCCTGGATCTGGCTCAGATCCTTTGGAATCCTTAGGAAATCCTACGGATCTGGCTCAGATCCCTAGCAAACCCTAGGACATCCTATGGATCTGGCTCAGATCCCTAGCAACCCTAGGAAATCCTATGGATCTGGCTCAGATCCCCAGCAAACCCAAGGGAATCCTAGGGATCTGGCTCAGATCCCTAGCAAACCCTAGGGAATCCTAGGGATCTGGCTCAGATCCCAAGCAATTCCTAGGACATCCTAGGGATCTGGCTCAGATCCCTAGCGAACCCTGGGAAATCCTAGGGATCTGGCTCAGATCCCTAGCGAACCCTGGGAAATCCTAGGGATCTGGCTCAGATCCCTAGCGAACCCTGGAAATCCTAGGGATCTGGCTCAGATCCCAGCGAACCCTGGAAATCCTAGGGATCTGGCTCAGATCCCTACGAACCCTGGGAAAGTCTGGGATCCGAGCCCTCCTCCTCCTCCTCCTCCAACTCCTCCTCACTCCCGCCTCCTCGTCCTCCTCCTCCTCCTCCTCCTCCTCCTCCTCCTCCTCCTCCTCCTCCTCCTCCTCCTCCTCCTCTTCCTCCTCCTCCTCCTCATCCTCCTCCTGGTCCTCATTATCCTCACCCGCCTCCTCCCCTATCATCCTCCTGCCTCATCCACCTCCCCCTCCTCGTCCCCCTCATGCTCCTCATCCTCTTCCTACATCTGATCATGGTTCATCATCATATTCCTCCTCCTCCTCCTCCTCCTCCTCCTCCTCCTCCCCCCCCCTTCAAAATTCAAAAAGAAAAAATTTTTCCCCCCCCCCCCCATCATCACATCACCACCACCACCACCACCAACCATCATCATCATCATCATCCATCATCATCATCAGCATCAGCTCATCATCATCATCATCATCAATCATCATCCTCGATCATCATCATCATCATCATCATCATCAGCATCATCGTCATCATCATCATATCATCATCATCATCATCAGCATCATCAGCATCATCATCATCAGCATCATCAGCATCATCATCATAGCATCTCATCCCTCATCCTCATCCTCAATCCTCATCATCAACAGCCAGCATCCTCATCCTCACATCCCTCATCATCCTCATCTCATCATTATCATCATCATCATCATCATCATCATCACTCAATCACATCATCATCACATCAATCGTCCCATCATCATCATCATCAATCATCAGCAGCATCATCCATCAGCAACAACAGCAGGCATCATCATCATCATCATCATCATCATCATCATCCAGCATCATCATCATCAATCATCATCATCATCAGCACATCATCATCATCATCAGCATCATCATCATCATCATCATCATCACCATCATCATCATCCATCATCATCATCATCATCCTCATCATCAATCGTCATCCTCCTCCTCTCTCCTCCTCTTCCTACCCCTCCCCTCCTCCTCCTCCTCCGCCTCCTCCGCTTCCTCGTTCTCCTCCTCCTCCTCCTCCTCCTCCTCCTCCTCCTCCTCCTCCTCCTCCTCCTCATACTCCTCCTCCTCATACTCCTCCCCCCTGGGCGGCCTGGACACGTGAAAACACTTGGCTCCAGCTCGGGACCACCATGTTAGATACCCCCTGGGTGGCCAGGTCACCATGTTAGATACCCACCTGTGTGGCCTGGACACGTGAAAACACATGGTTCCAGCTCGGGACCACCATGTTAGATCTCCCCCTGGGTGGCCTGGACACGTGAGAACACGTGGTTCCAGCTCGGGACCGCCATGTGAGATACTCCCTTCGTGTGGCCTGGGCACGTCGCTCGTACCATGTTTTTTTTTGCAACGGAGACGGCCGAACGCGGTTCCACGGAGTCGAGGCGCGCACACGCTTGACATCGATTCAAACAAGCGGCAGCACGCTAGGGAGGAGGGCGAGGAGGAGACCGCAGGGGAAGAACAGGAGAAAGAGAGGATGCGCTCTGTCACAGCAGGACACTGTACATATGTACGCTCTGTCGTCGCAGATCCCTATAGGTCTCTGGAATTCGACGTAAATGTCGGCGGGACACACCAATTCACCCCTTGCGGGCGGGCAGGCTGTCCGGACAATCGCTCCCGCGACGAGCGGCGAGCTCTACAAGGCAGAGTTCTTGGGCGGGCTCGACCGCCCCGCGCGGAGCTGGGAGCCCTCGGCTCAGTAGCCAATTGCGACGGAACCCTTTAGATCCGAAGCTTGACCATACAACCGCGCCTCGAGGGACAACATCTTCTGGCACCCTTTCTCAGGCGCCGCCGCCTCCGTGTGGTCATCCTCTCCCAGCAGCCCTCCGACACGATACCCAGTGCGCTGAAGGTTCTTGACGTAGACGTTCAGATACGGCTGCCCCTTGTCGGTGTGACCGCTGCCGACTTTGAGCTCCACAAGCCCGAGTTTCAGCCACTTCGGCGTCTCGTCACGCGCGTCGTGAGCGTCGAAGTGAAAGCCTCCAGGCCGCACCTTGTTCGCCCACGTCCCTGTGGCGTTGATCTCCTGGAAGTACATGTCCGAGCAGTGTGTCCCCAGTCGACGCGCGTCGGCCTCTACAACAAGCAGCGCATCCTCGACGGGCGTTCCGCGCGGAACGCTGACCAAGACAGCTTTGCCTGGCCTCACCAAATCGAACCGCTGACCGAACATGTTCTGCAAGTGTGGATCGCCGGTGGCGGAGGACAATGACATCGTCGGTGCTGGCGTTGGTGCTGGCGTCGACGCCTTGTGAAATGCGACCCAAAGAGGCTCCCCAGACGCCCCCGGGCGGCCCCAGGAGGACGCACCCCCCCGACTAGACAAAACATCGATTGCCGTATAGTTAGTAAGCGATTTGGGATTTCCTGTCCTTTTTGTCTGAATACCGCCCAAGGTGACCCACAAGGCTGGGGGCGTCATCTGGCCAGGGGGCCCCTGGCATTGGCCCCCCGTTACAACAAGGAAGAGCATATAGGCGCAACATCCACGAATCCTCAACGTCTGTGCTAATCCCACCAACCTCTGGGCGTAATCTGTCAAGGGCGCCTCCTATTCCAACAATGTGTGCCTCCCCTACGATTCAAGGCGTTCCCACTGACCCCTAAGCAGAAACACTCCCTCCCCCATTCGACAGGCCGAAGGCCAAGAGCAATGAGGCCCTTTTCTCCCACGCCATCCTTCCAACAAGTTAGCCTGGCGAAAAGCCCAACATTATGCAGTTGTGAGTACCGCAATCCCACCAGCCCTTTGGGCGTGAGTGGTTTAGAAAGCCCGCTCTGTCCTCAACCCCCCTTCTTCCCCTTCGGGGAAGGGTTTACCCCTCCCCCTACCCCCTCCCCCTGGACCTGGACAGGGAGTCCGGGGTGGTGTCAGGGGGGTCCATTTCGACTCCTCGGAGGGCCAAAAAACGACTACCATCACGAGGATTCTGGCCCCGACGGGGGGAGGGAGTTTGGCCCCTCTGCTCGTCTTTGAAGCAGAAATCATTGATTTTACGAGAGTTTGGGCCCCATTTTGGCCTGCTGAGGGGCCCGCGCTCATCTTCCCTCATAGCAAAATCATTGATTTTACGAAGGTTTTGGACTCATGTTGTCCTTCTCAGGGGGCAGCTCTCATTTGCGCTTCTGAGGAGGTCGCAAGAGGCCCCAAGATGGCCCCAAGAGGCCCCCAGGAGGCTCCCAAGAGGCCTCCAAGAGGCCCCCCAGAGGCCCCCCCCAAGCGGCCCCAAGAGGCCCCCAAGAGGCCCCCAAGAGGCCCCCAAGAGGCCCCACGAGGCCCCAAGAGGCCCCCAAGAGGCCCCCAAGAGGCCCCCAAGAGGCCCCACGAGGCCCCAAGAGGCCCCCAAGAGGGCCAAGAGGCCCCCAAGAGGCCCCCAAGAGGCCCCACGAGGCTCCAAGAGGCCCCCAAGAGGCCCCACGAGGAGCCCGAACGACTCACACCAGGACGAGGGGCCCGAACGACTCACACCACGAAGAGCCCGAACGACTCACACCACAAGGAGTGGCCCGAACGACTCACACCAGGACGAGGCGCCCGAACGACTCACACCACGAGGAGCCCGAAGGACTCACACCACGACGCGGGCCCCGAACGACTCACACCACGAGGAGCCCGAACGAGTCACACCAGGAGGAGGGGCCCGAACGACTCACACCAGGATGAGGGGCCCGAACAACTCACACCACGAGAAGCCCGAACGACTCACACCAGGACGAAGAGCCCGAACGACTCACACCACGAAGAGCCCGAACGACTCACACCAGGAAGAAGGGCCCGAACGACTCACACCAGGACGAGAAACCCCAAACGACTCAAATCACGAGGAGCGCTTTCTCTCCCTCCTCCTCCGCCTCGTCCTTCTCCCGCTCCCCTCACAAGGAGGATGTACAAGGAGGCGGGAGGAAGGAGGAACAGGGGAGATATGCGGGGCCAAGCGGACACATCCCGGCAAAGCAACCTAACAGCGATGTGTAGAAGCATATCTGAAAGCATTCCCCTTACGATTCAGATGAAAATCCAGTTGTAGAATTCTGCTGTTCTCGCAGTCGTAGTCGCATTCGCGATGACAGTCGCAGCGGCAACGGCAGTCGCAGTCACAGCCTCAGCCTCAGCCTGCCTCCTCCTCCTCCTCCTCCTCTTTCTCCTGCTCCTCCTCCTCCTCCTCCTCCTCCTCCTCCTCTTCCTCCTGCCCGTCCTCGTTCTCGTCCTCCTCGTCTTGCTCGTCCTCCTCCTCCTGGTGTTCTCTCCTCCTCCTCCTCCTCCTCCTCCTCCTGGTGGTCCTCGTTCTCCTCCTCCTGGTGCTCTCCCCCCCCCTCCTCCTCCTCGTCCTCCTCCTCCTCCTCCTCCTCGTCCTCCTCCTCCTCTTCCTCCTCCTCCTCCTCCTCCTCCTCCTCCTGGTAGTCCTCCCCCTCCCCTCCTCCTCCTCCTCCTCCTCCTCCTCCTCCTCCTCCTCCTCCTCTTCCTGGTCGTCCTCGTTCTCGTCCTCCTCGTCTTGCTCGTCCTCCTCCTCCTGGTGTTTTCTCCTCCTTCCTCCTTCCTCCTCCTCCTCCTCTCCTCCTCCTCCTCCTCCTCCTGGTGGTCCTCGGTTTCATCCTCCTCCGTACTCTCCCCCCCCCTCCTCCTCCCCTCTCCTCCTCCTCCCGTCCTCCTCCTCCTCCTCCTCGTCCTCGTCCTCCTCCTCCTCCTCCTCCTCTTCCTCCTCCTCCTCCTCCTCCTCCTCCTCCTCCTCCTCCTCCTCCTGGTACTCCTCCCCCTCCCCTCCTCCTCCTCCTCCTCCTCTTCCTGGTCGTCCTCCTCTTCCTGGTCGTCCTCCTCCTCCTGCTCGTCCTCCTCCTCCTCCTGCTCGTCCTTCTTCTCCTGCTCCTCCTGCTCCTCGTCCTGCTCCTGCTCGTCCTCGTCCTCCTGGTCTTGCTTGTCCTCCTCCTCGTCGTGCTCTTGCCCCTGCTGAAAATGTGGCCCAGGAATCGGAGTTCTGGGAAGTCGAAAAGCACGAAGTTGCCTACAGTTCGCTACGGGCATTCAAAATGTGGCCCGGGAATGGAGTTCTGGGAACTCGAAGAGCCCGAAGTGGCCTACAGTTGGCTCCGGGCATTCAAAATGTGGCCCGGGAATGGAGTTCTGGGAACTCGAAGAGCACGAAGTGGCCTACAGTTGGCTCCGGGCATCCAAAATGTGGCCCGGGAATGGAGTTCTGGGAACTCGAAGAACACGAAGTGGCCTACAGTTGGCTCCGGGCATTCAAAATGTGGCCCGGTAATGGAGTTCTGGGAACTCGAAGAGCACGAAGTGGCCTACAGTTGGCTCCGGGCATTCAAAATGTGGCCCGGGAATGGAGTTCTGGGAAATAGAAGAGCACGAAGTGGCCTACAGTTGGCTCCGGGCATCCAAAATGTGGCCCGGGAATGGCGTTCTGGGAACTCGAAGAGCACGAAGTGTGTGACTGTTGCATCCGGTTATTCTAAATGTGGCCCGGGAATGGCGTTCTGGGATCTCGAAGAGCACGAAGTGTGTGACTGTTGCATCCGGTTATTCAGAATGAGCCTGGGAATGGAGTTCTGGGAACTCGAAGAGCACGAAGTGTGTGACTGTTGGTGAAAAACGAGGTGGACACAACCCGCCCGGCAACTCCCAACACCTGCCCGGACCCCCCTGTGGAGTGATCTGCTGCTCTCTCTTGAGCCCACTAGAAACCTATCAGTCTTCGCTGTTAGGTAAATACCCAACTGTCACATAAGCTTTCTCCTGCTCCTGCTTCCCCCCTCATCCTCTTCGCCCGACCCCGCCTCCTCCCCCTCCTCCCAATCCTCCTCCTAGAATATCACGCTATGACAGCTTTGAAGGTGTGGTCTCCCACTGCCTGGGCGGGCGCTGAAATGTGCCCTGCGCCGTTAATTGACAAATCCTTCACGTAAGCGTACGCGGTCGTGCCATGCGAGGCCCATCCGAGCCATGTGGTCGTGCCATACGCCGAACACATCGTGACAGGGTTTCCTGCATCGCTACCGAAGCCATTGCTCACGCCGTCGACCAACCAGCTGACGAGATTGACACAATTGCCCGCCGTCGTGAACGTCATCGCCCACGTGTGCCATTGGGTCGGGTCGGACGGCTCGTTTGTGTTGGGTGAGCGGCCGGCGCCGCTCCCGCCCGACACTGACCATCCACCATAAGCGCCAAAGCCGTAGTCGCTGGAGCGAGAAATCCACCACAGATCAGGAACTTCGCGGCGTGACCCTGCATACGAGCTGCGGAAGGGCTCGAAGAACCAATGGGGTTCAACAGGACCTTTCACGTTCGGGGTCGAGCAATCCTGCTCCTTGCAGCCGCGTGTCTTGAACTCGATGACGAGTTGATCTGTGAAGTCCCAAGTGATTTGCTTATCGATCGAGCAACCACCGTTATAAAACGAGATCACATTGTCGGACGAGACGGAGCACCTATTCGTCGAACCGATACTGAACGGGGCGGTCGTGACGGCAGCTGGCGTCGGGGACGGCGTCGGAGCTGGCGTCGGAGCTACCGTCGGAGCTAGCGTCGGGGACGGGGTTGCCTGGACGGGCATTCAAACTCCTCATCCTCCTCCTCCCCCTGTTACGCCACCTAATCTCCTCATCCTGCTTCTCCTGCTCTCCAATACACAACGGGCCCCGGGACCTCTGGCCTCATAGATCGAGGTGTGGAAGGAAGGGCGGGGGCTCTTGGGCCCCCAGCTTCAAACTGTGACGTCGGAATCCCTCCTCGGTGCTCCTCTTGGGGCCATCTTGGGGTTGCTTTGGGCGATTTTTGGACCCGCTGGGGCCGTTTCTGTACCCTCTTGGGCCATCTTGGGATCCTACTGGGGGCCTCTGGGGCCGCCGTCGAGCGAGGTTTGGGGCCCGCCGAGGCCGACCTTGGTCGGGGAGGAGGGCGATGCGAAATCCTTGATGGGGCGCTGGACATAAATTGATGTGGCGCTGGACATAAATTGAAAATGTCGAAATTACTGAGCCTCAAACGGTACATCGCCTAAACGTTGCACCACCTGGCGCTGACAATAGTGCGCCCGTTCTGGGGAAAAAAACCTGGGCCCCAGCCCTTCCTGGGAATTATGTAGAACAAACGTTTCGCTCGGGACATCCTCATCATTGTAACTCGCCAGTCCACCCCGACCTCATCGCAGGAGACATTCGCCAGCCCACCCCCAACATGTCACTGGGGACGGATTACCATCCTGAAAGAGAACCTGGGCCCAAGCCCTTTCCAGGGATCCGAAAGCCAGAGAGCACCCCCAATGAAACCCCAAAGATGAGGATGCCTCCGGCTCCGATGGGGGTCTTTATACCGTTTCCCTCTTCTTCCCCCATCCTCTTCTTGTTTTTCTTTTTCCCGTTCCTTGTCCGCATCCTCCCATGTAAGGCAAAGCCAAGGCAACTTGGCTGGGCATCGTTTCTGGATCGGCTGGTGGGGATATATTGTTTTAGCGGCCGCAAGCGGAAGCGCCGACGGCGAGCAGTCACGGTCGGGCCGCGGCCGTGACTAAATTCCCGAGCGCGCGCGGGCCGCGGATCAGGCGGCGGCGTCAACCGAGGGCGTCTGAAGGCCAGGCGAGCGTGCAACCCAGGAAGTCTGCAAACGCCCAGGAGACATGCAAGTGGAAGTCCAGGGAGTCTGTCTACCACCAAATTTCCGCTGCCAAAATGGCGCGTGAACGTTCCCATCGTGACCGTATGAAGACGATAGGAGGGAACGACATCCAAACAGGAAAGTCAATCCAGGGAGTCTGACGGGTATGAACAGACCAAGCTGGAGACGCGGTCCTGCAGGAAGGCCTCTGACAGCGCCAGCGAACCGTCGCAGAATCAGAGAACTCCAATGGGGCCACTGCCCGCGGACGGGAGGGTATCCACTGGAGGTGCGTCCGAGCCGAGTCGCCCAGCAGACCGAACTAGACCCAGAAGGGCAGCGGCCACTCTGCGAGAGCAAGTCGCCCAGAGGGAGCCATACAAAGCAGCTCGCGCCAAAGCCCACATACCCGAAGTGGAGGCGCGCGACGGACAGACGTCATATACCCAAAGACGAGCCCATCACAGCCGCATCGATCCAGGAAAACGGCTGAAGGCCGTAATGTCGGTTTGTAATCCAGGAAGTGCGCGGTCTGGGACGGGCGAAACCGCCGAATCAACCAATACCGCGCGCCAGGCAGGCCTGGCGGGTGAAAACAATTATCCCGGCAAAGCAACCTAACAGCGATGTGTAGAAGCATAGCTGGAGGCATGCAGCAGCAGTAACAGTCGCAGTAGTATTAGCAATAAGAGCAGGAAAGATGAAACAGTGGTAACAGTGAAGTAGTAGTTGTAGTTCGGAGTCCTGTAAAAAGGAGACACTGCTATCAACGCTGAAAATGTGTCAAAACGAGACACTGCTATCAATGGTGGCCGTCGTGTAAAAAGGAGATAATGCTATCAACGCTCGCAGTGTGTCAAAACGAAACTTGGCTGTGAATGGTGGGAGTCGTGTAAAAAGGAGACACTGATATCAACGCTGGAAGTGTGTCAAAACGAGACATTGCGATCAACAGTGGGAGTCGTGTAAAAACGAGACACTGATATGAACGCTGGCAATGCATGATGATGATGAGTGCGATGATGAGTGCGACGATGAGATGATGACTGTCCTTTTTTCAGAGGACCGCGCTGAGGAGCGGCGTGCGAAGCGGAGAAGCTGCAAAGCGTGCAGGCTGAAAAGCATTGCAGACACGCGCAGGCTGAAAAGCATTCCGCGACACGTGCAGGCTCACCGCGCACATCTGCACACGAGCGCAGGCTGAGAAGCACCACGCGCATGCAGGCTGAGAAGCACCACGCGAATGCAGACGGACAGACTGAACAGGACCGCCACAACGCAACCTGCATCTCATGACTCCTCAAGCTCGCGCAGGCCATCCCAGTTGCTGTCGGGCCTTCGCGCAAGCGATCTTCGTCGCGGCAATCTTGTCCGTGAAGAGCTCGGCAAAGACCTTGGCGATCTGTTCCGGGGGGCCGGATTCGATGATGCTCCGGTCAGGCAAGCCGTGGCTCAAGAGTTGGTTGAAGCTTCTGGGCGCGACAGGCTGACGTAGTAGGCAAGCCAAATGGACTCCTTCTTGAGTCCTGGCGGAAACGTCCAGTGCACGATGAAGCCTGGGTCCGTCGTCTTGCCCTGGACGCCATGCAGAGTCCCCTGCTTCTTGGGCAGCACGGTCAACTGCGTCCTGGACACCGCGTTGGCCGGGCCACCTGTCTTCGCTTTGAACTTCCAGGGGCGCGCCTGCGGGGTGATCGCGAGCACTCCGCGCAGGTCGGGGCCGGCAGGCTGAGAAGCACTGCCAGCTGTCACCGGCGCGGCCTACAAGAAAAGTTCATCGCTGTCATCGATCTTGACATAGACGGCCTTTGGCATGTAGTAGAGTACGACCACGCCGTCCGAGACAATGGACGGGCGGCCCTCCACCGGAGGCTCCAGAGCGTGCAGCTCTATGCCTACAACTTTGCCTGGCGCGCCACGGACATACTTCGGCGGCAAGACGGATTCTGTCAGGATGACCTCCATGCCAACGAAGAGCGGCAGCAGCCCCGGCATTTTTGCGGTAGCGCCGATGTTGGGCTCCGCGCGCATCTCGTCGTAATCAGGCTTCGCGAGGCGCGCAGCTGGTCTGTCGATTGCTGGGACGTAAAAGAGCAGCTGGCCAGCATCGCGCGCATCCAGCTTGGCCTGTGCATGCATGGCGTAAGAGACGATGCGCCACTCATAGGCCGACTCGTACCAGCCTCGTGCTGCGCGCAACCGAGGGTCCCACTGAGGTGGCTGAGCGGCTTCGCTGCTGCTGGCAGCAGGCTGAGCAGCACCGCTAGAGCTAACGACCTCTGTTTTGACGATCGCCTGCCAGCTCTCGTCAGAGATCTTTTTTCCGCCTGGAGTTCTCAGGGCGTGGAGAACCTCGAGTTGCAACGGGTCTGTAAAGCGCTGCATCTGCACGAAATCGATGACGTACTCGATGTCGGCGAGCAACTTCCTACCCTGTTGGTGTTCGTAGGATTGGCCCGCGTGAGGCGCCAGCAGGGAAGCGGTGGCGGGGGCTGGCGGCAACTGGTAGAAGTCCCCGCACAAGATCTTCACAGGCATGCGTCCCCACGTCTCCTGCGGGCGCATGTACTTCGTGGGGTCCAGGTTGTAGCGCAACGCCCTGCCGTAGGTCGTGCGCAGTGCATCTGCATGCAGCAAAGGCCCCGGCACAGCACCCATCTCATCGATCACGTCGACGCCGAGTGTGCCTGTGAGGCGATCCAGCTTTTTCTGCGTCTGTGGCGTCAAGCGCAGCCTGGCTGTCTGCATGGAATCCGACATGAGCAGGCCATTGGAGGAATGCATGGTCCTGCCGCGCGGGCCGAGGTTGTGTGCGGCGTGGTTGGACTGCGCTTTGCCGATGTACCCCTGCTCGCCGAAGTAAGTGATGGCCATCGGCTCCACCACTTTGGAGAGGGTGCGCGTCTTGCCGACACCGCCTCCACCGAGCCAGATCGCTCTGTGGTTGCCTGTCGCGGACGCCACGGGGAGGAGATGCGTTGTCTTGTTTGGTCTGCCGTCAAATCGTTTCTGCAGAGACAACGCAAACAACGCCACCGCGTCAATCTGCTCCTCCGTGCAGTGGGCATCAGTGACGAGCTTCCACGCAACAGCCGCCGGGCCCTGCATGGCCAAGAGCTGCGGAACGAGTTCTGGTTGGGCGTCCTCGGCAGCAGGCTGAGGAGCACCGCTGGGGAGCAGTCGTCCGCAGCATCGGGCAAGATCTCTCCATCCGGGCTCGCTTGCTTCTTTTGGAGCGCAATGCTTTGCCGCTGTAGGGCGAGCATGTCAGAAAAGGTCTCGTCCAGCCGCGTGCCCTGATGTTCCCCCGCGCCGCTGCTGGCTGGCAGTGCAAAGCTGGGCTGCAGCATGCCGCTGTACGCTCGGTCGAGGTTCTTCAACTGCTTATCGGCGTAGCTGAGGCGGCTCTTCTGGTCCAAGCGCTGCAGTTGGTCTTGCTGTAGGGCCAGCTCGGTTGCTCTGACGTGGTCCCGCAGCGGAAACCGGGAGATCTCGGTAATCTCGGCGTCCTCCACGTCCTCCTCTACGTCGCTGCCGCCGCCTCCACCCACGTCAACGAGCTCCAGCGGGACTCGCCTCTTGAGCCCTTCGGCATCGCTCGCGGAGTCTTCATCCGCCTCGAGGTGTGCAGTCGTTGCTGGCCGAGGCTTAACCCGCGCCTCCGCCGCGAGGTCCACGTGCGCCAGCACGTCTCGCGCCACGTGCGCGCAGAACTCCGCCAGGGTGCACTGTTCCTCGTGCCACCGGCAGTGGTGTCACTGAAGGCGAGGATGCGCCGTGCCGCCTCCGCTGGCATGCGCCGCGCCAGCTGGGACCTTGCGAAGTGCGCTAGGCTGAGGAGCACCAGCTCGCCCTCCTAGAGGTTCGCCCGGGGCTCTTTCAGCTCGGAGAAGAGGGTCGTGTCCGCGAGCACGAGCCTCTTGCGGGCCAGGCGGCTCCTGGAGTCTGCGCGCGCTGCCAACACGTGGATCTCCGCGCACCGAAGCCGCCGCGCCCGCTCGAACGAGTATGGGCGCACGGCTGGGCAGTCGCAGTTCCTCAGCATATGGCTGTACTGAGTAACGCAGCCACAAGAGAGGGGACACTCGCACGCCCAAGGCGTGAAGAGGAGGGCCTTGAAGAGCGAGTTCTGCTCGGGGTCCTGTGCCCAGGTCGGGCACTGGAAGCCATCGATGGTGGGGGCGGAACTCCGCGTCAAAACCGGACTCCTGCTGGACCGCGGATCCAGACGTAGTGGCGTCTCGAAATTCGAGGAGTCGCGGGTCCAGAAAAAAAAAAAAAAAAAGAAAAAGAAAAGAAAAAAGAGGAAAAAAAAAAAAAAAAAAAAAAAAAAAAAACAAAAAAGAAAAAAAAAAAAAAAAAAAAAAAAAAACAAAATAAAAAAAAAAAAAAAAAAAAAAAAGATAAAAAAAAAAAAAAAAAAAAAAAGGTCAAAAAACAAGAAAGTAAAAAAAAAAAAAAAAAAAACAAAAACTAAAAAAAAAAAAAAAGAAACAAAAAAAAAAAAAAAAAAAAAAAAAAAAAAAAAAAAAGAACAAGCTTTGATCTACCGGCTCGGCTTCAGGACTCGCCGGACGTACATACTGTAGACGTAGTACGGCATGGTCTGCAGGCGAGGGCCTCTGTGGGCGTAGTCGTCGGCCGTGTTCGTGCTGGTGGTGCACACGTGCATGTCCTCGCACTCCGCACCGCCACCTTGCTCATCACCAGCAGGAGTGTCTCCAGGAGGCTGAGGAGCACCGCTGGTGTCACCTGCTGCGTCCTCCTCCTCGTTGTCGGCGTCAGGGATCTGATGCGGACTGCTTGTATTGGCACCTGATCATTATGCGTCTCCCCGCCCGAACCTTCATGGTTTAGCAAGCGTTTGCACTGCTGGCAGGCCCACTGTAGTTGTCTCGTGAAGAGCCGCACATTGTGGTGCGACTGGAGGCAGTCGCCGCCTTTGAGGATATGCACGGCCACCTCCGTCGTGGAGAGCCAGAAGCACCGGTTCGCCATCGACGCCAGGCGGATACAGACCCGCCGAGCGCGGCGAGCGAGATCCTCGCGCGTCCGGCCCCGTTTGGCCAGCGTCTGGTCGTCGCCATCAGCGCCGCCCTCACTGAGCACCTTCCGGGCTTCCCCCTCCTTCTCGTCCCTCTCCTGCTGCTCCAGACGCTGCATGCCGGTGAGCATAGACTGGAAGAGCGGCGTCATGGACTCCATCATCTTGCCCTGGTACTTCGTGATGTAGAAGTCCATTGAGAAATCCTTCTGGAAAGCAGCTTGGAAGCTCTCCACGACAGATGCATCTGTCGTATGCAAGGAGCCACAACCGTAGAGCCACTTTTTGCGGCCGCCGAGTTGTTTGGATGAGCGCAATGCGATTGCCGACTCTGGGTTCTTCATGCTGGCCGTTTTCTTGGTAAGCCTTCTGCGCTTGGCCAGCTGAACTGGGGCGGCCGCAGGCAGCCCGTCCTGGGCAGGCTGAGGAGCACCACCAGGCTGAAGCACTTTTGCTGCCTCGGCAGACTCGTCAGGCGCGCACATCAAGAACTGGAAATCCACGTTGCACCGGCTGGTCACTTGAGAGACGTCGTTGCTGTAGCTCCTGAACGGCTGGTCGCGTTTGACCTGGCAGCGGCACCGCTGGTTGCGGTCATCAGAGAAGTCGATGAACGGAGTCCGGACCAAAGGCTTGCCGCGCCGACGCACTCGCTTGGTGCGGCCTGCTAGACATAGCTGCTGGTTGCGAAAGAACCAGAAGCGGCACGACGGGGTTCTGTTCGAGCGCAGACTCTCTTTGGCCTCGAGCTTCTTCTTGACGTACTTGACGCACGTCTCGGTGCAGTCGTGCTCGTGGTTGGAGCAGATGTTGCAAAAGAAGTCATGGCTAAACGCTACCGCCCAAGCCTCCGCATCTGCGGTAATCTCCTCGACCAAAGCCGGCGAGCCATCGGGCTTGAGGACTTCCTGAATCGCTCCATCCTCGTTCGTCTGGAAGAGGCTAGCATGGCTGGCTGCCATGGCAGGCTGAGGAGCGCCACCCAGCTGCCCGAAGCTAGTTCGTTGGCGGTAGCTTGGAAACGTAGACTGAAAGGCTCCTGTGAGCGGGAAGCCCCGATACGCTGCAGCGCCGATTGCAGGCATCCGGTTCTCTGCGGCTGCCCGCGCTCGCTCCTCCACCAGGTGCGGCTGCTCCACTGGCGGGCCGAGAGGCACCTCGTCGCGCAGGGTGCCGTCCTCCTCGCCCCCTCCGTCCATGCGGCTCTGTCGTTGCTGCCTGGCTGTGAGAGGCTCTGGCGCGACGTCAGGAAGCCCCAGCTGCCGTGCGGGCTCGTTGGCAGCTTCGTACTGCACGGTCTCCGCGGTGGAAAGAAGGGCAGTTCGCAGCTCCCGAGCGGCGGTGCGCAGGCCTCCGACCACTGCCGACTGCAGCCACGCCATCGTAGGCCCGATGACGCTGTGGCCTTTGCCGTGGCCGTGCGTGAAGCCCCGACCCTGTGCTTCGAAAGGCGCTTGCACATCAGTGGTGCCTGGGGCCACGCACGGCTGCAGAGTCGCTGCCACGTCGTCCTCCGTTGTCATCGCCTGTCGGGCTAGCGTTGTGCGGCCAACAAACAGGCGCTCTAAGCCGATGATGTAGCGGTAGTGAAGCTCCGTCATCAACAGGAAGAACTTGGCCTGCGCCCGCGGGTCTGCTGCCACTATCTGGTGCATCCGCTCCAGAGAAGGCATGGTCGGAGCTGGACTCCGCAGGTCAGGGCCAGCAGGCTGAGAAGCGCTGCCGGCTCTGGCCACCGCGCCAACCGCGCCCCCGCGAATGTCTAAGTGGCTCCGCTTTCCGGGCCCTTCGTGGAGTTGGAGGACCAACGGGCTGTACGTGTCTGCGAAGTTCGGTGTGACGAAGAAGCTGGCCGCGCCGAACTTGAGGTTGTTGCCGTGCCCGTCGAAGCGGAGTGCGGTTTTCCGCCCCTCCGTGCCAGGGACATCGGAAGTGCTAAGTAGCAACGTCCTGAGGGCAGTCTTGACCTTGGCAGGCACGCCCGGGCGTGAAATGGCGGAGCCGATGCAGTCGCCCGGCTTAGCTATGTTTAGCGCCTCCATGAAATCCTCCGCCGACGCCTCTGACAGGATCTGGAGGTCAGTGCCGAAGCCTTTCCTGCCATTCGCCGCCCGAGTGCCTTTCAAGAGCCGCAGCCGGCGGATCACGTCGCCGAAGACAGCAATGATCTCTGGCGAGCTGAAGCGGCTCTGGCAGGCTGCCTCGTAGGGCTCCTCGTCGGTCGCGAGAGAGTACTCGAGCTCCTCCAGGTTGATGAGGCGCCGTGCGACCTCGAAGAACGAAGAAACGAGACACTGCTATGAAGACATGTAGGTCCAAACGCAACCTTGCGTTCAACGGATGTATGTCCAAACGAGACACTGCTATCAACACATGTAGGTCCAAACGAGACACTGCGATCAACGCATGTAGGTCCAAACGGAACAGTGCTATCAATGGATGTAGGTCCAAACGAGACACTGCTATCAACACATGTAGGTCCAAACGAGACACTGCTATCAACGCGCGTAGGTACAAACAAGACACTGCTATCAATGGATGTAGCTCCAAACGAGGCACTGCTATCAACACATGTACATGTAGGTCCAAACGCAACCTTGCTATCAATGGATGTAGA
>CAUYUJ010005998.1:0-15000 GCA_963575745.1 Prorocentrum cordatum | reverse complement strand
CCAATGAAACACATGCAGAAATGTTTTGTTTTTCAAACACCGAAATTCTCTGTAAACGAGACACTTTGAACGACTGCAGAACAGGCGCTTGTAGCACAGGAAGTGCAGGCTGAGAAGCACCGCAGGCGAACGTGAATGAATCCGTTGGGCAACGTGAGCACAGACCGAAACTCTGTGTAGGCACTCTCAAGGGAGCCAGGGCAGGCTGAGGAGGAATGCAGGCCGCAAACACTACTCTTGCACCAGACGCCACAACAGTAAATAGTGCAGGCTGAGAAGCACCGCATAAACAACGAAACTACCAAACGATATGTTTGAGGCAAACCTAGGTGGCATTCCGCAAGGCGCAGGACAAAGACGCTTGCCATGTCCAGCAAGCTGAGAAGCATCGCTGACAAGACAAGAGAAAGCTCACCTCAAGCTTTCTCCTGAGGGGTGGCTTTCAAGAATGCGGCACTTCTTGGCGGATTCCGGCGTCGTGCTCCACTCATTCATCCGCTTATGCTCGCCTGATTGATGAAGCTCTGTGCGCATCCCCAGTGTTCTCAATTTTTTAATGAAGTACTGCGCCTCAGACACGACGGAGTCGTCAATGTGGGTCACGCTGTGCACCGTCATGCCGTCTTTTGAACAGCCAGTAATGAGCAACAAGCAGACTCTGTGCTTCGCTCGGTTGGGCGGATCCATTTTGAACGAGAGCAAGTTGTCAACTGAGCAGTGACCGTGAATCGTCACTGGTTGGGAAGACTCTCCGTCAGAAGCGTCCGTGACACCTGGTGTGGACACGACGAAGCCAGCCGCAGTGGATACGCACCGAGACTTCTTCGTGGTACGAACGAGAACGACTGCCAAGTGGCAGTTCCGGGTAAGCTGAGAAGCGTCACCCCCTCCACCCGCTGGTGAGTACTGCACGCGCATGCCGTAGAAGGGACAAGACCGTATCTCAGAGAGCTGTGCCGCGAGCATTGCATCCTGGCTCTCGCGGCACTGCTTCAGGATCTCCAAGACGACATTGTAAGACGTATTCGGGGCGTGCGATATCTGAATCGGTGAAACGGCCACCACAGTCGTGTTGACGAAAGTCCGTTGAGGTGTGTCATCCTGTGCATTCGCAGCCACATTGCGCACGCGTCGTATGATGCGACAATTGCTCAGTGGAGGGAAGGAGATAGCTTTCTCGTCGTGAACTTTTTTGAATTCTTGCATGCTATCAATGCCAGTCAAGGCGAAGGCTGCCGCTTGGGATACGCCGACTTTGCACGAGCCACTGAAATCACGAGCAGTAGTCGTAAAGAAGACGCGCTCGCCTGTGTTCTCCACCGCAGAGTCGGCTGGCTCCGGTTCCTCAAGCCTCATCCCATTGACCTGCAACAATAGTGGCAAGTTTGCATTCGGATCATCCGACGCCATAGCCAGAAAGGCACAGCAGGAGAGGAGTGCTTCTCCGGTGAGAATCTGCGAAGCGTGGTCTGGATCCCATGTACCCGCATGAGCGGTGGTCAGCTGCTCCCGGTCCTTCGCGAAGTCTTGAGTGGCTGCTAAGTCGTGTAGTTGAGTCATTCTGGGACAAGAGCACGCAGAATCCACCACGCGATCTTGCGACAAGTTCAGCTCCAGTTTGCCGTCGAATTTGCCCGCCACGTTGAGAAACAGCAGCGGTTGTCCTTTGTGAGAGCGACAAAGCTCTATGTCGGTGGATCCCCAGACTGCAATCACAGCCTCCGCTGTCTTGGAGTTACTCGTCTGTGTGCCGTCGACCAGATGTACACTTGCCACTGGAGGGTGGCCAGCGGGAGTGCGGGTTTCTGAAACAGAATGAACCACAGCCATGACATCGAAGCAACGCTGCGATTTGATGTTCATCATGTCTGCCACTGTTGTCGCTGGAGCCGGCGCCGATGCCAAGGAGGTCTCCTCCGGAGAGCTTTTGAGCACTGGACTGCAGGTTGTGCGCTTGAGGTCGACCACGACACGAACAGACGCATGCACAAAAGCGTCCTGCTGCCGACTGTCCAGGCCGACGCTGGAGAGTTTCCACGCCGTCATCGGAGGGAATTTTTTCAGAGCAGCTTGGACTTCTGCTGGAGTTCCTTTGAGGATGGCCTCACAATAGTGCTCTGAGTCTGTGCCAAGCAGAATGCATGTGAATCGGTTTGCATGGACTAGCTGGCCATTGTTCCTGCTCTTGTACGAGTACTTGATCTCCCTTGAGACGTCGGCTGTTCTGCAGCAGCAGCCATGGTAGCTCACCCGGAGGATCACCGTGGAGCGCACAGTGACACAGGCTGAGAAGCACCGTGCACGGCACGGTGAGACTGGGTGAGCGGATGCGGACAAGGCTCGCTTTTGCCTCGAACTCCTGCAATCCAAGTTCTTTGAACCAGAACGGCAATGATTACAGAATTTCAAAGTTACAAGTGATGCCTCCACGAAGCACCCCCCTGTGGAGTCGAGAAAGCGCGTTGCTGTATGTGCGCGTGACTGGATGGATGTGATGTGTGTGCTGTGTGGTGTAATGTAGTGTTTTGTGATGTCACAGACAGTCTGCGCTTGGCAACTTAAGCACAGACAGACAGTCTGTGTTTAGGTTGCCAAACGCACTGATGTGTCCTCACTCTTTCCAATCTTTTTTGTCCTTTTCCAAGTCAATACGGATCGGCGCTGCCCCATCAGCACCTGCATGTTTAAGGAAGATCGAGATGTGGCCACAGGAGAGAATGCTGTTCATGAGCATACACGCAGGCTGAGAAGCACCGCATTTGAAAATAAACAATCAGACTCTGAATGCACCGCAGGCTGAGCAGCACCGCAGGCAAACGAACAAGGCTCCAGGAACTCGCTGCCTAGTGCGGCCGCATCTTGGGCACCCACTCCTGCACCCACTGCAAGACGCTATTCTTATGCTCGTTCCAAAAGCACAACATTGCAGATATAGTGCAAACAGGTACAAAAAAATATAATAACAACAGAGGAAAAGGCAAGAAATTTTTTCAAAAAAATAAAAAAATCAAAAACAAAGAATGGAACATAATTTGGCCGAGTGGCAAACAGGTACCGACTTGCCATTACCGCCGGAGCCGAGTGTCAAAGAGATCGCTTTCAAAGCCTGTTGCTCCCGAATCTTCGAAGTCATGCCGGGCATGATTTTTCTCAAGCCAAGGCGCGATCCGCGTGGAACCGGCCACGAACCAGACAAAGCGCAAAGGTCACCAGGCAGCAAGTGTGGCAATGTCAGTTTGGAACTGAGCCCAGCCAGCAAGGTGATTTCCAGAATTCGCTTGCATTTGTATGCTCCACAGCCATCGACCTCGAATTCGCGCTTGTTCGCGAGTGGGATAACTAGTTCGGCAAGACTGAGAAGCACCTGTCGCCGCCGAACGGTCTGCAGGGAAGCCGTGCACGACGAGAGCAAACGCGCCATCTTGTTCCCCGCGACGCGCATGAACTGAACAAGCTGCACTGCCAGGTTGCCGCGACAAATCTTCCCAGGATGTTGACCGCCACGGTGCACTACCTCCGCAGTATCAAGGTAGCGCCTGAGGCCTCTCAAATCGTTCTGAGCAAGGTATGGCGCTGCAGCATCCACGGTCGCTGCCAAGCCCGTCATGGCAGCAATGTAAATCATGCGCACAAGGTGGCGGGAACGTACAAGAACACTCATGCTGCGCGAACCTCGCAGGCTGAGAAGCACCGCGGCACCATGCTCCAGAGTTTCCTGTAATTTGCGTTGATCGTCAGGGTCATATGGTTGATATACAGGGTTGTCTGGCGATCGAACACCTGAAACGAATTCGGACAAGAGCTTGTCATTCACACACCCGTGCATTGATGCTATGCCGGAGCATATGCAATCAGGCGTTTGCTTAGCTGCACATGCCCCACATGCGAATGGAACTTCTGAATTCGAAGGCGGAGGAAAACTCCGCATGCGGGAGCGAGCGACGGCATCTCTGAGCAAGCACCGCTCATACCTGTTCCTTGCTGTCTTTAGGCCCAGTAACAATGAAGATATGACATTGAACTGCAGCGAAACTGTCACAGAACGATTGTACTTGGAGCGCCTAGTCGTTCTCCTCGCAGCACGGCGGCGACCTGAAATCCGCAATCCGAAACAGATAATGAGCAGTTGTCCAAAATGATTTCAGTGAACCCCTTTGTCGAAAGCTGGCCCGGGAGTGTCCAAATAATTAACGATGTTTCGCAAATATGAGCACACAACAAAAAACCTGGAATGAACCAGAATCCCGCAGAACAACATTCCGGAAACAATTAAATAAGTATAGAGATGTCTCAAAGCAGAACCCAACGAAAACGAAATACAACATGGGCGGACGGAATGAGCAATGCCAAACCATAGTAGCACTCCTCGGGGTGGCCAAGTCTTTCTTCTCCATGGTGGGAACGACCGCGGGTAAAAACCTCCTGGTCACACCTTTTTTCGTTTTCAAAAGGAATTTCTTCACAATGGCTACTACACCGAGTAGCACCAGGAAGAACCACGCAGGCTGAGAAGCACCGCGCCACGTGGTCACACGGCGCAAGGCATGTACAGAACAGGACAGCTCTAAGCAAAATGGCTACGAGGAGGTTAAGGATGATGATGATGGTGATGATAGGAAACCCGGCATCAGCGAGTTGATGTACAATGAGGTGTCCGCAAACGAGACACTGCTATCAACGCTGTTATAACTAACCACAAACGAGACACTGCTATCAACGCTTGCGCAATTAAAAAGAAACGCTGGCATTGACACTACTAGCAATACCAAAGTGGAGTTTAAACGAGGGGGAACGGTGCACCCCCCCGTCTCCGTCGTCCATTCGAGGGAACCAGCCATGGCAACGACCCCCCCCCCTATCCCCCTCCGCGACCTGAGTAGACCACCCAGGCCAGCGGAGGACGTCATAGGAGGCAAGGGTTCTGACGTCGATGAGAGAAGAAAAAGGAGGAGGAGAGGCGTACGAGTAGAAGGAGGAGGAGAGGCGCACGAGTACTACTACGACTAGGCGGGAAGTAGTAGCAGTAAAAGTAGTACTGATGGTAGTAGTGGTGACAGTGAAGTAGTAGTTGTATTTGGCGGGAGTGAACGAGTGAAGTGTAGTTGTAGTGGGTGTGGTGGTAACAGCGAAGTGAAGTATAGTTGGAGTGGGTGGATGGCAGTAGTGGTAACAGTGAAGTGTAGTTGCAGTGGGTGTAGTGGTAACAGTCAAATACGGCGGATGCCTTGGAGAAGGAATCAGGGGGTCGGCCGTGGGTATGGCCGCCGCCACATCGGACAAGTGCTCGGCGAAACCATTGATGATGTTGATGCGATGATTGAGGACGATGATGGGATGATGACCGCGCTAGTTTGATTTGTTCCTTGTCCTTCTCAGCTCCCAACCAACACTTCGAAGACATGTCGCAAACGGAAGAGGAGCGCACTGAGGAGCGGCGTGTGATGCGGACAGCCGGCACAACCTGCAGGCTGAGAAGCACCGCGGAGGGTCGCAGGGTGAGAAGCACGGCGACCGCGCGAGTGCAGGCTGAGGCTCAGGCTAGCATCGAGGAGGCGCAGGCTGAGAAGCACCGCGCGAGTGCAGGCTGAGAAGCACCACGCGATTGCAGGGCACGGCATTGCGTGTCACATGAGTGCAGGCTGAGAAGCACCGCATCTCGTTTGCCAGAGATCACTCCCAGGTTATTTGATCCCGCAACACCAGCCACGGCGTAGCTGCCACAGGGGCCGCAGATAGCAACGGTTCGGTCACCCAATTGGCGTTCCGGTGAGTCACAATTCGCGCGTGGCTCACGAGCCTGTGTAGCGCGATTTGCGGGGCACCAGTGTGCTGTAGGTGTTGTTGCCGTAGCAGAAGACGGCCTCTGGAGCCCAGTGCGGATTCCAGCGGACAGCGTAGACCCTGTAGACGCCATTGCGGATGACGTCGCGCGCACCTTCGATATGTGCCACCCATCGAAGCCAGTCAAATGCTGAGCCATCGGTGATGTCAACAGCACCTGGGGCAGTCTCGCCATGGTGGTAGTGCAACAGCGTTTGGAGAGCGGCGCTGGCTTCGTCGCGGCCCACAATCTGGCGCGAGCAGGCTGCCTCTTGCAGGTGCTCCTGTGTGAAGAGCAGTGGGGCATCACCGCCAGTCTCGGCAGGCTGAGCAGCGCCACCGCCAGGCACGGCAGTCTGAGCAGCGCCGCCACGAGGAACATGAGGCTGAGCAGCGCCAGGCTCAGGCACGGCAGGCTGAGCAACGGCGCGTGGTGGACCGACATAGGTGGGCTCATCGGGTCGGACGTTCTTATGGTAATGCAGGCGCATGGCTGAACCGTCTGCACGATGGAACTCGAAGAAGTGCCTGCCGTGGCCATCCGTGTTGGAGTAGTTAGGGTCACGCTCTGTCTCGATGATGCGAAAGAGAACCTGGGCGATGCCCTGCCCGATTATGCGCTCAGCGAAACCCGGAGCGGCAGACCGAAGCAGTTGCTTCCAGTCGTAGGACGGGTCGTGTGTTACGTCTTTGAACGACAAGTTGTTGACAATGCACTCGGCGCGCAGCGCGCGCTGCCACTGGCAGGCGGTCTTGCCGCCCATCCCTGGTGTACGGCGGATGTCTTCGAGGTGAGCCTGCTCAAAGACCACGTCGACACCTGGCTGAGGAGTCGGCGCGGGCGGATCCGGCAGAATCTCCCACGGGCCATCGCACGGGGCCGGGGGTGGCGGGGGCGATGCCTTGCCGCGTGCTGGCATTGTGACATTGCTCCTCGGGGTGGCCAAGTCTTTCTTCTCCATGGTGGGAACGACCGCGGGTAAAAACCTCCTGGTCACACCTTTTTTCGTTTTCAAAAGGAATTCCTTCACCATGGCTACTACACCGAGGAGCACCAGGAAGAACCACGCAGGCTGAGAAGCACCGCGCCACGTGGTCACACGGCGCAAGGCATGTACAGAACAGGACAGCTCTAAGCAAAATGGCTACGAGGAGGTTAAGGATGATGATGATGGTGTTGATAGGAAACCCGGCATCAGCGAGTTGATGTACAATGAGGTGTCCGCAAACGAGACACTGCTGTCAACGCTGTTATAACTAACCACAAACGAGACACTGCTATCAACGCTTGCACAATTAAAAGGAAACGCTGGCATTGACACTACTAGCAATACCAAAGTGGAGTTTAAACGAGGCACTGCCATCAACCGATTCAACTTCCAATAAAAGAAGATCACAAATGATTTCAGTCTGAAGTGACCCATGGCTATCAATACGAGAAGTCTCTGCAAACTATACACTTCTGGCGACCGCCGCGCACACGCGTGCAGGAAATCGTTGATGATGATAGTGATAATGGAGTGGGGGCCAGTAATGAAGATACACTGCTGTGCATTCACTTGCTGCGAAAAGGAAACTCTGCATGAATGAGTTGATATATAATGAGTTGTCCACAAACGAGACACTGCTATCAACGATTGTATAATTTAAAAGAAACGCTGCTATCGACACTTCCACCAATACTAAAGTTGTCTTTAAACGAGTCACTGCCATGAACGGATTCAACTACAGTGTAACGAAAGGAACTGCAGGCTGAGAAGCACCGCAGGCCAACGTGAACCAGTCATGGTAATGAGGATGAGTGGAATAAATCTGCGATGATGATAGCGATCATGAAGTCGGTTGTAGGAACCCACATTTGTAGTAACCAACATACACTGGTATGCATTCACTTATGGTGAAAGGAAACTCGGCATCAGTGAGTTGATATACAATGAATTGTCCGCAAACGAGACACTGCTATCAACGTTTTTAGAACGAAGCGTACCCATCAGAACACTGTTATCAACTGAATGTACACCGATGTGTTCGACGACTGCGTATGTAATGATGTGACGATATACAGACTGAGCCCTTCGTGAATGTATACATGTTTTTCTGACGCCTACAAACGGCGCTGACGTGTGTGAGAAAATTGTCCGCGCAGCAAAAGCCGGCGAAGCGTGCGGGAGCTCGCATGCTGAGACAGACTACGTCTGCAGACCGACAGCTGCAAAAGGTTGCGAGCGGCTCTTGGAAGATGTTTACGGAACGGAGCTACGGTGTCTGAAAACATTGGCATCGAAGCGAAGAGCCTCGGAGCCCTGCAGCCTGAGAAACACCGCAGGAACTCGCATACTGAAAAGGAACGCATTGCAAACCGCACGCTGCGAACCCTGCAGGCTGAGAAGCACCGCAGGATGTCGCATGCTGAAAAGCACTTGTACTGCAGAGCGCAAGCTGCGAAACCTGCAGGCTGAGAAGCACCGCAGAAACTCGCATGCTTTCGAACACTACTGCTCAAGACCGCAGCTGGAGAGCGGCAGACCGCAGGCTGAGAAGCACCGCGGGCAGGGAGACTTGCAAAACTCAGATGTCCTGATCGTCTTGGAGGAAGTCACGCCAGTCCGGCGGCTGCCAAGAATCGATGATGCGCCTGGAGCCACCGCCCGTGCTGCCGCCGATGTCAAGGTTGTCGCCTCCGGCCCTGCGCAGACGGCCGTGCCCCAACGCCAGAATCGCTTGGTTGCGGATTTGAAGCAGCTCTCCGCTGTCAAACATCTGCAACACGTCCAGCTGCCTGCGCGTGAGGTTCGGCTTTGGCTGGCCAGCCTGGGCAGACGGAAGAGCGCCGACACGACGGACCTCTTCGCGATGGCGGGAAAGCCGCCCCCCCTCGTTGTAGCGCGCGATGGCTTCGGCCTTCTGGTGGTGCAGACGGCGCCGCTGTTCCCGCAGAGCTTCCTCGGGAACTGCTGCATCACGGCCCTCACTGTGATCAGCTTGCAACGCTTGCGTTAGCCAATGAACGTCGAAGCGCCCTGAGAAGGCCAGCACCTCCCAGATCTGTTTGGTGCCGGCCACACGTTGCAAATGGCGATGCCACCGCTTACGCTTCTGGTCTTTCACAAACTTGGCGACGCCACCCAGACCTGCACCCTTGGCCTGGCCACCTTTTCCCGCAGGCTGAGAAGCACCGTGAGAACCTTTCTTACCGCCTGGCCCTGTGTTAGGACCCTGCGGAACCGCATGGCCCCCTTGTGGCGCAGACTTGCCTCTCGCTTTTCCCTTTTCGACATCCCGTTCCTGAAGCGCACGCTGCTGCCGCGACTGCTCGTACTGGTCGCGAGCTACTCTGACCAATTCCTGGCGCTCAGGCTCCGTGAGAACGTAGCGCATGTCGTCGATGTTCTTGCTCCGCAGAAATTCATGTCGAAGCTTAAGGACAGAGAGAATGGCTCGGCCAGTCTCCTCCTGAGACGCAAAGGCCGTGTCATATTCCGAGCCAGGCTGAGGAGCGCCAGCTGGATCAGTGTCCGCTGGCTCCGTGGACTTCCTCTTTTTGGGAAGCAAGAGACTGAGATGAAAGAGGACTTTCGGATCGTACTCCTCGTCGTACCTTTCGTCCCAAAGCTGCCTCAGCTCCCTGTGCAAGTCGTTCGCGCGATTTTGAACGACATCCTCGACGTAGTCGGGATCAGCCGGTGAAGTCGGTGAAAGCGGAGGAGTAGAACGTGGCGACCGATCCCAATGCGCAGAAGACTCGGCGTCCGCCTGTACGCTGACGTCGGCGTCGGAGACGTTTTCGACGACAATCTTCCGCCTCTTGCTCTCCCCAGGCTGAATAGCACCAGGGAGAGTGAGCACAACCGCCACCGCATCGTGTGCGTCGTTGCGCATGCACGATCCGTAAAAGACGCGCCAAAGGCAATGGAGCAGAAACGGGCGACTGCTCCGCAGACCGCGACGTGGTCGCCTTTGAGGTCGGCCGGAGTGGCATGGACCTCCCAGAGCTTCTCGTCGTTCTGCTGGCGCTGGTAAGCCTCCCGCGCCTCCTGGAAAGTCAGGTTGTCGTCGCCGACTACAAGCAGATCGACTGGCACGTGCGGCTCCGAAGCATTGAGAATCTGAGCCATGCAGTCCAGGTGCAAGCGGAGATGGCGAACTGTCCGCTTTCGAGTCTGGATGGTCGGCGGTTTCTTGCCGCACACGATGTGCATGTTGGCGATCACCACGTGGAAATTGTCATGGCCTGGTTTGTTCACCTCAAAATGTGAAATAACAGCATCAATCTCTCGGCCGCTAGGAGGCCTGTAAACTTTGCTGTCTTCGCACAGAGTCAGTTCCGCAGGCTGAGAAGCACCGCGGAAGCCCCAGAGAGTCAAGTAGTTGTCGACCTCCGAGAAGCGAATGCCATCACCGAAAGGCTTACTGAGGATCTCTGTCACGTTGATCCCTGCTCGGCGAAAGCCTTCACGGAACGCGCCGACCTCGCAGCCACAGACCATATCAGCATCAGCGGTCTCCACTATCGTGGCGCACACCCTTCCGAAGTTAGCGCAGTGAGTGGCCGCCTGCTACCAGTCATCATGCCCTGCTCGAACCCGAAATTGAACGAGGCGACCGTGAAAGACGCAGGCTGCACAGCGCCAGAACCAGGCGTCTGTCCACCTTCCTCCGCAGGCTGAGAAGCACCGCGAGGCGGCGCAGGCTGAGAAGCACCGCGAGGCGGCGACACTTCGGACGGGCCTCGCGGAGCAGAGGCTGCGGATGAACGTTGGACATGGGGGTACGGCCAGGGGAACGCCATTGCAATCGAAACTCAGTGGACTGCAGTGAATGAATGCAGTGGCACGATTGAATGCAGTGGACTGCAGTGTCACTAGCAAGTCCTGAACCAAACACGGCTGTGTGTATGGCTGTCCTGAAAGCGTTCGGGTAATTCGAAATTGAGCCCCGGGAGTGGAAGTGGAAAGGGAGTGGGAAGAGTTCTGGGAACTCGAAGAAAGGATGTAGAAGAGAATGAGTGAGGAGAGTGTGAGTGAGGAAGAATGGTGAAATGGGGAAGGCTAGAGGAATGGCGATTGTTTTTTTGCTTCTCTTTTTTTCTTTGTTTCTCTCTATTCCCCTTTTTTTAGTTTTTTTTTTTCCCTTCTTTTTTTTTTTCTCTTTTCCCCCCTTTCGTTTTCCCGACCCCCGCACGGGCATAAAATATCCCACCCCTGTGGACACCAGGAATGGATTGTTTCCGTGGGAACTCGAGAGCACGAAGTGGCTGACCTGCCTTGTGGTCCCGTTCCCCCTTGTGTCTGATGCATGTTTGTTGCATCCGGTCCCTCCAAAATGTGGCCCGGGAATGGAATTCTGGGAACTCGAAGAGCACGAAGTGTGTGACTGTTGCATCCGGACCTCCAGAATGTGGCCCGGGAATGGCGTTCTGGGAACTCGAAGAGCACGAAGTGTGTGACTGTTGCATCCGGTTATTCTAAATGTGGCCCGGGAATGGCGTTCTGGGATCTCGAAGAGCACGAAGTGTGTGACTGTTGCATCCGGTAATTCAGAATGAGCCTGGGAATGGAGTTCTGGGAACTCGAAGAGCACGAAGTGTGTGACTGTTGGTGAAAAACGAGGTGGACTCAACCCGCCCGGCAACTCCCAACACCTGCCCGGACCCCCCTGTGGAGTGATCTGTGAGCTGTTTTTAGCCCACTAGAAACCTACCAGTCTTCGATGTTAGGTAATATCCAATGATTGCATAATTGCCGCATGTTGTGTTGTGTTACATTATTATGTCTCCCCCCCTAACCCCCCCCTGGGAGCTGCGCCACAGGAACGGACCAAAGTGCCCCCCCCCCCCTCCTGGGGCTCAAAAACTTACCAAAACCAATAGAACATCAATGATTTCGACCTCTTGGGCCTCTTGGAGGGCCAAGAGGGCGCCAAGACGGCTCAAGATAGGCTCTGTGCGGGCCAAGACGGCCCCGAGACGGTCCAAGATGGCCCCAAGAGGGCCCAAAAAGCCCCAATGACAGCCCAAGAGGGCCCCAAGAGCGCCCACAATTGCGCCTCCAGAGGCCAAAATCATTGATTCCCCTATGGTTTGGTAATCTTTTAGAGTTCTCGCCTTGGCGGCCCAAGCAGCTTCCCGAATCGCTCCAGAACAACCCGAGAAGCCTCCAAGAGGGCCCCAATACGGCCCAACAGAACCCCAAGACGGCCCAAAGAGGCCCCCAAGATGGTCCAAGAGGCCCCTATGACGGCCCAAGAGGACCACAAGACGGCCCCAAGGCGGCCGCGAGAGGCCCCCAAGACGGCCTCCGAAGGGGCGAAACGGCGCAAAAGCGCCCCAATACGGCCAAAGACGCCCCAAGAGGCCCCAAGAGGCCCCCAAGAGGCCCCCAAGGGCCCCCAAAAAGCCCCCAAGAGGCCTCCAAGAGATCTTCAAGAAGCCTCCCAAAGGCTCCAAAGAAGCGACTGGAGTGCAATGCCATTTTTCCAACCTGGGCGAACTGCGGCGCAGCGCCAGCCAGGTGGAAGTTGGTCGCAGCGGCGCCCATGATTAGAGCCGGCGCTGGAAGGAAATATGGGGAGGGAGTGTGAGAAGGAGGGAGGGGGTAGAGGCCCCAAAGAAGTCCCCAAGTGGCCCAAGGAAGCTCCCTGGAGGCCTCCAGGAGGCCCCCGAGAGGCTCCCAAGAGGCTCCGCGACGACGTGACTGTACGTGCTCCGGACGTACACCCCGCGAAGCGAGAGGAATCCACGTCCAGAAGTGACGTGCTGAGCGGCAGCGTTTTCTGCGGAGGCGATAATGCAACGTATCCTATGTATCCAATCGTTGTAAAATTGCAACAGATCGTACTGTTTTACATGATTATGTCTCCCCCCCTAACCCCTCCCTGGAGTCGCGCCACAACGCCGTACCAAAGGTGGCGGCCGTCCTTCTGGGGCTCCAAGCCTGCAGACAACAATGGAAATCAACACATTCTGCCTCTTGGGCCTCTTGGGACTCCAAGAGGGCCTCAAGATGGCCCAAGATGGTCCCAAGACGGCCCAAGACGGCCCTGGATGGTCCCAAGAAGGCCCGTGAGGCCCCCAAGACGGCTCAAGGGGGCCCCAAGAGGACTCGAAAGAGCGCTTCCAGGAACCAAAAGTATTGATTTTCCGTTGGTTTTTGAAAGGTTGTCGCGTTCTCGCTTTTTTCGGCTCTCGGAGGACCATAACGGCCCAAGCAGCCTCCAGGACGACCCCAAGACGGCCAAAGAGGCCCCCAACGGGGCCCCAGGATTGCTCAAGAGGGCCCGGAAACAGCCAAAAGAGGCCCCCAAGACGGTCCAAGGGGCCCCCAAGACGGCCCAAGAGGACTCCAAGAGCACCCTCAAGTGGCCGCGAGAGGCCTCCAAGATGGCTTCCGAAGGGGCCAGACGGCGCAAGAGCGCCCCAAGCCGGCGCAAGACGTCAACAAGAAACCCCAAGATGCCCCAAAGCGGCCCCAATGACACGCCAAGAAGCCCCCACGAGGCTTTCAAGAGGCTCCCAAGAGCCCCCCATGAGGCCGCCCAGAAGCCCTGGGGATTGCAGGACGGAGCGGCACGCGCGCGCGGCAGCCGAGCAGGTCACGCCAACCAACGCTCACACCTTGCATATTTGAGCACTTTTCCACAGCGGCGATTACCGGTCTGGATCGGCTGCGCGGCGCCAAATCTGCCCGCCAGCAAGTGGGGCAGAGCAAGTCTGCTTTGTCACGCTGGGAGCTGTGCGCCGCTTCTCGCATAGATACTGCCGAGCACCGCGTGCTTTTGAAACCCCGGCACAGAGGCCCATGACGGCCCAAGCAGCCTCCAAAATGGCCCCAAGACGGCCCAAGCAGCACTCAAAAGGCCTCCATGACGGCCCAAGCGGGCCCGAAGACGGCCCAACTCAAGAGGACCCCATGAACACCCTAAAACGGCAGCGAGAGGCCCCCAGACCGGCCTCCGAATGGGCCACACGCCGCAAGAGCGCCCCAAGACGGCCCAAGACGCCCCCAAGAGGCCCCAAAGAAGCCCAGTGCAGAAAAGGCGGCAAGAAGTCCCCAAGACACCTCCAAGAGGCCACAAAGAAGCTCCCAAGAGGCCCCGCAACGACTGGACTGTAAGTGCTTTGGACGTGCACCCCGCGAAGAGAGAGGAATCCACGTCTGGAAGTGACGTGTTGCCGGAGGCAGGTCCGCGGATGCTGTAATTCCATATAGTCACATATTGCGGGTTTGCTGCATATCTCCCCCCTAACCCCTCCCCTGGAGTCGCATCACATGTCCGTACCAAAGTGGCGGCCCCCTTTCGGGGGCCTTGCAAACGTACAAAATCTATGGGAAATCTATGATATGGGTCCCTCGGGCTTGTTCGGGGTCCAAGAGTGCGTCAAGACGGCTCCTGATGGCCTCAAGACGGGCGAAGACGACCCCAAGACGGTCAAAGATGGCCCCAAGAGGGCCCCAAAAGCCCTCAAGAAGGCCCCGGAAGGGCCCCACGATGACCCCAAGAGCGCTTCCAGAGCCCAATACCACTGTTTGTCTTTATGTGTTTGAAGGACTTTACCGTTCTCGGCTGTTCTATCCGTAGAGGTCCATGACGGCGCACGCAGCCTCCAAAATAATCCCATGACGGGCCCAGAGGTCCCCAAGAGAACCCCAAGACGGCCCAAGAGGGCCCCAAGACGGCCCAACGAGGCCCCCAGGGCGGTCCAAGAGGCCCCCAAGACGGCCCAAGATGACCCCAAGAGAGCCCGAAGGCGGCCGCGAGAGGCCCACAGGATGGCCTCCGAAGGCGTCAAATGGCGCAAGAGCGCGCCAAGACGGCCTAAGACGCCCCCCAAAGGCCTCACGAGGCCCCCAAGAAGCCCCCAAGATGCCTGCACGAGGCCTCAAAGAGGCTTCCACCAGGCCCCACAACGTCTGGGCTTAACGTGCTCCGATGTGCGCCCCGCGAAGCGAGAGGAATTCAGATTAGATTTCGCCATCCCTGCAGGGTTGCAAACCGCGAAACCCTTGCCACTTCCGAGGGCTGCTGGGGGGCCCAGCGGAGTGATGAGTGTGTGGTCTGCGTGCGCGGATGGCGATACTGTGGCCTCTTTCGAGCGAGCGGTGACACATATTAGACGTCGTCGTCATGCCTTGGGGGGGGGGGGGGGGGCGCTGCAAATTGCGGAACCATCACCATTTTCCA
>CAUYUJ010005997.1:32500-56920 GCA_963575745.1 Prorocentrum cordatum | reverse complement strand
TTTGTTCACAACGTGGACCCCCCGTTCCCCCGGGACAGGCTTGTCGTCCGGAGTAGTTTTTGTGGACGGCCCCGGGGTCCGGCAAGGACCCCTGGAGGCCGAGCATCGGAAACAAAAAAAGCGTCCGTCGTTTTTTTCACGACGCGAGAGGGTCTGGGAGGATTGCCGAAGAAGAAGAAGAAGACTCGGCATACACATCAACTTTTGGAGCTCCGCGCGAATTTCGTGGATACGCGCTGGGCCCGGAGGCGCCGCACCTGGCGCGCTCTGCGCGCCAGGGAGGGGGGTCCAGCGCAGATACCAGAATTCCGCGCGGACATATGCAAGTTCATGTTCATGCCGTTTTCCCCATCGTTTTTTTTCTCACGACGCGAGAGGATCTGGGAGGATTGGGAGGAGGAGGAGGCGGAGGAGGAGGAAGAGTACGAGGAGGAGGCGGAGGAGGAGGAGGAGGAGGAGGAGGAGGAGGAAGAGGAGGAGGAGGAGAAGGAGAACACCAGGTCGTCGAAGATCGGGGGAGGGCCCTCCCCCGGCCGCGAGGTGACCCTGGTCGCGGGGCTTAGCGCCCTGGCGCTCGGCGTGTACAGCGCGCGCGCGGGCGTGAAGGTTCAGGAGGGAAAACGTACACAGACACACTGACACAAGCCCTCCTCCTCCTCCTCCTCCTCCTCCTCCTCCTCCTCGACTTCTTTCTCCTCCTCTCCTCCTCCTCCTCCTACTCCTCCTCCTCCTCCTCCTCCTCCTCCTCCTCCTCCTCCTCCTCCTCCTGCTCCTCCTCCTCGCCTCCTCACTGAAGAAGGAACCCTTTTCGTTGGGGAGGGGCTCGGTGTTCCTCAAGTGCTTCGCAGCTTGCCCCTCAGGTTTGCCTTAGGTATTCGATCGGAAGTCGAAATTTAGCCTATGGAAATAGGGGCCTCGTTCCTTATTTAGGGTTCCTTAGGTCAAGGCCCCGACTGTAGGGGAAGTGGGGGGGAAGGCGAAAATCCAGAAACTACGAATGATATAGGGCGTCTTGGGATTCGTGTGTACTTCTTGGTGTGTCCCTGGGCCCCACACACAGACATACTGAATCGCCGAGCCCCAAGAACATGTGGGAACATACAGTCGGCGCCCTGAAGAAGGAACCCTGGGGGGAAGACGAACATCCAGAAACCACGAATGAGAGATAGGGCGTCGTGGGATCCGTGCGCACTGCTTGGCGTGGCCCTTTGGCCCCCTCGGAGGTCGCCAGCACGGTGCTCGAGCGGAACCTGGGGCGCCCGCCGCTGGTGCGCGAGACGTCGCGGTGGGCCTGGAGGCCGCGGCCTCGCTCGGGGGCCGGGGATCGCGCTGCTCAGACCCCTCGCGTCGTGAGCAAGAGCGCGACGGGAGGTAACTTTTCTATATTTGTTCGGCCTCTCGCGATTTTCTATATTTTCTATATTTTCTAAATTTTTCGGGCGGTATTTTTCCTATATTTTCTATATTTGTTCGCGATGTTCGGCCTCCGGTGGCCCTTCCTGGGGGCCTCGGGGCCGTCAAGGAGCGCCTCGGGATGGAAAGCCGGTCCCGGGGACGGGGTCCAGAGAGTCCAGACCTCTCAGGAGGGGGAAAGCACACAGACACAATTAGTCGTCGATTCCCAAGAAAGTATGGGAAAATATGGGAAGTGGGGGGGGAAGGCAGAAACCCAGAACATATGGGAAAAGATGGGGACTCTTCTGATTTGTGTGTGTGTACTTGTTTGTGTGCCCCAGCTCCCCTTCGACCTCGGGGGGTCGACCTCGTGAGAACCTCGGGGCGTCGGGGGTGCGGGTCCCGCGTGTGCTGTGCCGGGGAGAGCGGTCTCGAGGTGCGAGGTGCTGCCCGGCGTTCTCCCCGGACGGTCGGCGGCCGCCTTGCCTTTGGGTCGGGGGTGGACAGAGCCCCCAACAGTGACGCGTCGATCAGTGAATTGTCCGCCTTCGGTTCTCGAGAGGGCGCCGTGGCCGCTATTTTCCAGGCTGGCGCCCGCCAGGTTTGGGCCTCAGGTAGGTCGTTTTCACCAGACCACGTTTTGCTAAAGGGAGGTCTGTCCATCCCCGATGGGCCCGTTTCCCACCACCACCACCACCACCATGAGTTGGAGGGGGGAAGGAGGTGGAGGAGGAGGAGGAGGAGGAGGAGGAGGAGGAGGAGGCGGATGAGGAGGAGGAGGTTCTGTCCATCCCCGATCGGGGTGCGGGCTGCGCCTCGCCGAGGGCGCTCCCATGAGGGGCCCGGCCGCGGGAAGGCCGGGAAGGCAACGGCAGGCAGGGGATCTGCAGGCCTCCCAGATGGGGTCCGAGCAGCTGGCGTCGGGGGTGGACAGACCTACCCTGATAAAGCGACGCGAAGGTCGGGACAAGATCGGATTGGGATAACTCGAAATCTCTGAGAATCGGCGGGTTTGGAGGATGTATTGGGCGCCGCGGCTGCTCCAGAGCGTTCCGAAACGCTCTGAGAGCGCTCCGGAACGCTCTGGAGCGATTTATCCCGATCCTAGCCTTGTTTTATGGGGTCCTAGCAGCTGGCGTCGGGGGTGGTCGGGGGCGGAAAAGAGGGGGGTGATGACTAGGGGGGGGGGGGGGGATTCATGGCGTGGGCCATGCCATGATAGTTCCCCAAGTTTCGTGGCTCCTTTCTTATTTCATTACGTCCCCTGGGCCCCCCGCTGGGCCCGCGCACATGCGCTGGTCCTGGATTTGCACCCCCCCTCTTTGTCTTCGTCCCCTCCTTTGCGCTACGAGGTGGACAGACCTACCCTGTACACGTCGATTAGTGACTTGTCCGTTTTCGGTGTCCCTTTCCAGGGTTGGGCCGTTCCTTTTCCAGGCTTGCGCCCGCCAGGTTTGGGCCTGAGGTCGTTTTCACTAGACCACGCTGTGCTAACGGGGGTCTGTCCATCCTCTGAAAGGCGTCGGGGGATCGCGCCGCACCGCCGAGCATCGCCCGATGCGGTCATCGATGTGGAGCCCGTGGGAAGCCGCCGAGAACGGCGATGCGGCGCGACCCTTCGACCCCAGCTGCTCGGACCCTATCTAGGAGCGTGCTTCTTTATCGCTTGGGGCACGATGGGCATTGTAGCCCCTGGCTCCCCCTCCCCCCCCCTATATATAACGCAACGCCCCTCTTCCCCCCAGTGCGCTCCGGGCGCTGCCGCCGTGCGCACGGCGGGGGGAGGCGTTACAGTATCCCCCCCCCGGCCTGGCCCCTCCCTCTCCCCCCCCCCCCGCCCCCCCTCCAAAAAATGCCCACGATCGCCGAGAATAAGGAAGCGCGCTCCAGGAGGCCCCTGGGGTGATGTCGGGCCTGTCCCCCTACAGGGGGATTGTCGACGAAAAATCAGACATACCCCCAAAATAGTAAAAAATAATCCAAAAATAGTCTGGGGACTATTTTTGGAGTAGTTTCTGACCTTTTCGGGGCATTTTTTGGTGTATTTTTTGTTTTTCGTCGAAAATCCCCCTGTAGGGGACACGCCCGACAGAACCCTGGGGGAGGGGACGGGCTCAGGGGAAGCGCGCTCCCCGGGATAGGCCACGGGGGCTCTCTCGCCGCGGCGGCCCGAGAGGCTCCCGCCCCGAGAGGGGCCCGGGCACCGGGCACCGTCGATGCCCATGGGGACTGCGACGGTGCCCCGCACTGCGCACCCTATAGGTGCCGCGGGTGGGGGCCGAAGCACCCATCACAGATGAAACACTGCCTGACAGAACTCTTGCTCTGGATCGTTCCACGCATCTCGCGTGGCAAGCCTCAAGCGGATTCGGGAGGAAACGTGTGGGAGAATGTACGGGAAGTGGGGGGGGGGAGAAGGCGAAGCTCCAGAACATCCGACAGAAGAGACGGGGAGTTCCGGGACTTAGTTCCGGGACTTGCGCGCATCTCTTTGTGTGCGATCCTGGGCCCCTTTCGGTGCTGGTTCCAGGGGCTCGACACGGTGGGCGCCTCGGGGTGAAGAAGTCGGCCCGCGCGCCAGCGGGTGCCCCACGGAGCTCGAGCCGGCGGGAGGTCTGGGGTGGCCCGGCACTGGCTCCGGCGAGCGGGAAGGGGACGAATGGATTCGAGGTCCTGGGCTCAGGGCGGTTTTGTCAGGGGAACGAATAATGCCATAAACATAAAAACTCGGAGGTCCGCGCGGATTTCTCGGATCCGCGTTGGGGCCCCCCGGCAGCGCCTCCGGCGCCGCCCCTGGCGCGCTCCGCGCGCCAGGGAGGGGGGTCCAGCGCGGATCCGAGAAATCCGCGCGGACCTCCGAGTTTTTATGTTTATGTCTCTTTTTGTTCCCTATTTGTTGTTTTGTTACACGTTCGATCATGGGCCCCTTGCTAACGCTAATAAGATTTGGCCTTCGCACCCATGACCGCCGAAGGCCGCCGAAGACCGTGTCGGCCGCCGTCCCGACCGCCGTCCCGACCGCCGCCCAGACCGACGCAAGACCGCCGAGGGACCGCCGAAAGAGCGCCGAAGACCGCCGAGGGACCGCCGAAGGACCGCTGGAGACCGTGTCGGGCTCCAGCGCCCGCAGCGGGGCGTGCGCTCACTGGCGGTCTTCGGCGGTCTTTCGGCGGTCTTCAGGGGCCCAGGTGCGCGGCGAGGAGTTTCATGGCCGAACGCGTAACCTTTGTCGGCCCCCGGGGTCCGGTGGACCGCGGAGTCTTTGGGCGCCCCAGCAGGCTGCGCGATGGGCAGGAGAGCGTGCGTGCCCAGATTTCCTGTTCCAAGGCCCCGTATCGCTCGCATCATGATGATGACGATGGCATCATCATCATCATCATCATCATCATCATCATCATCATCATCATCATCATCATCATCATCATCATCATCATTATCATCATCACCTTCACCATCACCATCATCATCATCATCATCATCATCAGCATCATCACCATCACCATTACCATCACCTTCACCATCACCATCATCACCATCATCACCTTCACCATCACCTTCACCACCACCATCACCGTCATCACCACCATCACCACCCTCACCACCCTCATTACAATCATCATCATCATCATCATCACCATCATCATCATTATCACCATCACCATCATCATCATCATCATCATCATCATCATCATCATCATCATCATCACCATCACCATCATCATCACCATCACCATCACCATGATCATCATCATCAGCATCAGCATCAGCATCAGCATCGTCGTCGTCATCGTCATCATCATCATCATCATCATCATCATCAGCAGCATCATCATCACCATCACCATCACCATGATCATCATCATCAGCATCAGCATCAGCATCGTCATTGTCATCGTCATCATCATCGTGTGCTTGCAGAAGAGAAGGGCGGCAGCAGAAACAGAAGCTTTCGGATCTCCGCTGGGAGCCCTCCTGGGTCTGCGCTGGGGGCGGGGCCCTCGGGGCGGTGCCTCCAGCGCCGGGGCTCCGCGCAGGGCTGAGAAGTCTGCGCGAGCCTCGAATGTTTGCCTGAGTCGGGCCTGTCCCTCTACAGGAGGAATAGTCAAAGATAGTCAGAAGAAGGGTCTGAGGAGGATTTTTCTTCTATTCTTGAACTTTTTTGGGGCTATTTTTAGTTTTCCTCCAAAATCCGCCTGTAGGGGGACACGCCCGACCTAAGTGTTTGCCTTCCCCCCCCTTCTGCAAGAGCAGGCCGCGGCTGGAGCAGTGGCCATGGGCGAGCAAGGACAAGCCGAAGATCTTCGAGTCCATCGTGCTGGAGGACACGCTGAAGGAGCGCCTGCAGTGGAGCACCAACGCGCTGGTCAGCGCGCAGCAGAACGGGACGCCCTTCCGGCACCTGCTGCTGCACGGCAAGCCGGGCACGGGCAAGACGCTCTTCGCCAGGACGCCAGGCCGCCCACGTGAGGTGTCCGAGCAGGAAGGGTCGGACGAGCGTGCCACACTGCCGATGCGGCCCGATTCGGAACCCGATCTTCTCCATCCTGGCGTCGCCGATGCATCGGCGATGCGGCACCATCCTCCGACCCCATGTGCTCGAACGTCCTCCGGGCGGCCTTTGAGGACGCTGGCGCGGGAGTCTGGCCTCGACTACGCCGTCATGTCTGGCGGCGACCTGGGGCCTCTCGGGCGGTGCTGGCTGACTGAAAGACCAGCGGCAGTCCGAAGCGGGTGGGGTTTTGCGCTGAGGGTGTCATGCCAGGAGGGTGTGAAGTATTCTCCCCACGTCATTTCCCATCGCCCCCCCCCCCCTCTTCAACTCAGCCACGTAACCCCTTTCCGACCACACCCTGCATCCCCAGCCAGCCAAGGCGGGAGGGACCCTCGGAGCTGCACAAGCTCTTCCACTGGGCCTCAAAGTCTCGCCGCGGGCTGGTTCTGTTCATCGACGAGGCGGACGCCTTCCTGAGACGGGGCCGGGGTGGGGACACCACCATGAGCGAAGACGCCCGGAATTGCTTGTCCGTTTTCCTCCACCACACCGGCACGGAGAACGCTCGGGTGGCTGTCATATTGGCAACCAACATCCCTAGCTCCCTGGACCGGGCCGTGTTGGACCGCATGGACGAGGCGTTCGAGTTCCCCATTCCGATGTACGATCAGCGTTTGGCGATGTTGCAAATGTTTGTGGACAGGTACCTGAACCAGCCCTTCAGGCGTGGCAAGAAGATCGAGGTCGATGCGAACGTGAACGACCCCGAGTACTTCGCCAAGATCGCCAGAGAAACCGAGGGGATGTCTGGGAGGCAACTGGCCAAACTGGTACTGGCGTTCCAGTCCGCCGTTTTTGGCTCTGGCACCATGCGCCTCACGCAAGGCCTTGCCGAGGCGGTGCTCCAGTGGAGGCTGGCAAACCCGAACGCGTAAAGAGAGGTGCGTCTTGAGGCTGCGCAGTCAGGCCTCTCCAGCGCACGCTGGCTGGGCCAGCGTACGCTGGCCAGGCCGCAGCCTCTTCCAAGCAGTCGCTGGCGTCTGACTGGTGGTCTGTTATACCGCGTGTGAGGGCTCACTTCTGCGACCATCGCACGATGCTCGCACGCACTCTTCCTCGCATCGTTGCGTGATACCGGACCCCGAACCAAAACCCCCCGGGTCGGTGTCGGGGGTCGCCGCGGCGATGGCGGCGGCCACAGCTCGGGGCAGAATTTTCGTCAGGGCGTGGCTTACGTTGCATCTTCGGGGGGCCTCGCCTGTCCCCAAAATTAGTGTCTTCTCTTGTGCCCGACGCGGGCTCGTTGCAGCCTCGACACGGATTTGGCGTGGATTCGACGCGGTTTCGACACGGATTCGACACGGATCCGACGAGGCCGACATGGATTCGACACGGATTCGACGCGGACAGGGCCGCGACGGGACAGACAAGGTCCCCCCGAGGATGCAACATAACGTGGCACGTCCCTTCCCAGCCTCCCCCCTTGAATGAACCATGTCAGAGTGAGGTGGCCGAACGGGCACTCACCGTCCCTGGGTGCGCGGCTGAAGTGGGACTCCGCGGAGGGGATTCTGCTTGTGGCTGCTGCTGCTGCTGTTGTTGCTGCTGCTGTTGTTGCTGCTGCTGCTGTTGTTGATGATGGTGTTGGTGTTGTTGTTGTTGTTGTTGTTGTTGTTGTTGTTGTTGTTGTTGGTGGTTTTTCTGTTGGTGTTGTTGCTGTTGTTGATGTTGCTGTTGTTTTTGTTGTTTGTTGTATTGAGCTCTGATTTCTTAAGAACATTAATCGTTCATCCCCCTCCAGTAACAATTCTATTTTTCGATTAAATGGCACTGCGTTTCTTTACAATGGAACGCGAGATGTCACCAAACTGAGCCCCTGGCCCTCGAGTTACACCAACAACTGCTCCCGCCTGAGACTTCCTCACAATGTATTTCAAATGCGCGCTCGCGCGCGGGACTTCCCCATGATTTATACAGGAATCGCGCGCTCGCGTTGGACGTCTTTACAATTTACTCCGGCGTCGCGCCTCCAGTTCTCAGAAATCACGCTGTCGCCCTGGCCTTTCTCGCGATGTACTTGGAAATCGCCGCGCGGCCGCCGCGAGCTCCGCTGCTGCGGCCCCGCCGCCGGCCGCGGCCGCCGTTGCCCCTGTCCCGCCGCCCGCGGCTGCTCCACCGGCGGTGCACGGTCTGCCTGCCGCCGCCGCGGCTCCCGCCGATCAGCCCCTGGCTGCCCCGCCAGCGGCCGCAGCTCCAGACTCGCAGGTTCCGCCGCCGCCCGCCCCTGCAGACGACGCCGCGGCCCCTCCACAACGGCGTGCCCGGCGCGCGCGGGTCGGCTGTCCTGTCCCGGGCTGCCCCCGCGCGGACCTTGCCTCCAGCGCTGGTTGGGCAGACCACGGGGCCATGCGCCCGCATCTTAATGAGCATGCGGCCGGCAGATTTCCGGGCCTGCCGCCGGTACCACAAGCATATTTGGACGAACGCAGCTTGTCACGATGCTCGGTTTGCCAGCGGTACCTCCACTCGCGCTACGGGCGCGTGTGTCCGCGGTGCCGCCCCGCTGCGCGAGCTGCTGCTGCCGAGGCCGCGCCGGCGGCTGACGACGGCGCCCCCCGGCCGCGCGGCTTGCCTACCTGGCAAGAGGTCTTTTCCCGACGAGCCAGCACAAAGCACTACGTGCCCAAGGGGGCGCGGGTCCTGTGGGCCCGCTGCCTGGCGCAGGCGGCGGCGCTCGCCGTGTACCGAAATACGGAGGAGGCGTGGCTCCAGTTTGCCATGCTGCCCAAGTGTGTCCTCCGCCCGCACACGCGCGGGGGCCGCGGCAGCAGGAGCGCGGCGGAAGCTCTGACCAAGAACATTTGCCAGCGCTGGCTGGAGGGAGAGCGCGCTTCGCTCTGGGCGGAGACCGCGGACAGGCGAGCCACTGCAAAACCCTCCCGCGCGGCTCAGAGAGCGCAGCGCTGCCTGGAACTCTCGGCGGACGCGCAGTACTCCAAGGGCTGCTCGGCGCTCACCAGCGAGCCCCCGGCGGAGGTCACCACAGCTGTGCTGGAGCAGATGCGTCAGAAGCACCCAAGCAGCCAGCGACCCGTGGACGCCGCCAGCCTCCCCGCGGTCAACGCGGCGGCGGTGCCGCAGCTAGACACCGCCTCGCTCGAGCGCGAGGTGCGGGCCTTCCCTCGGGGCTCCGCTCCGGGCCCCTCCGGCTTGCGGCCGCAACACCTCAAGGACGCGCTGCAGACGGCGGCCCACCGCGACGAGGTGCTGCAGCAGCTGCTCGGCCTCACCAACCTCTTCGCGAAGGGTCAAGCCCCCCCCGGTGTGGCGGACTACCTGGCTGGCGCCTCGCTGGTGGCCCTACCCAAGAAGGACGGCGGCCTTCGACCGGTGGCCGTGGGGGAGACCGTGCGGCGCCTGGTGGCGAAGTGCCTTTGCAGCCAAGTCTCTGACGCCGCCCGAGACCGCCTCGCCCCCCTGCAGGTAGGCGTCGCCCTCCCGGGCGGCTGCGAGGCCGCGGTTCACGTGTCCCGACAGTGGTTCGCGCGCCACGCTGGCAGCAGGCAGAAGGTGTTCGTTAAGCTTGACTTAAGCGACGCTTTCAACACCCTCGACCGCCAAGCCCTCCTGCAAGCGGTGCACGAGGAGCTGCCCGCTCTTGCGCCCTGGGCTTCCTGGTGCTACCGGGCCCCCTCCCTGCTCTGGCTCGGCCGGCACTCGATCCGCTCGGAATGCGGCGCGCAGCAGGGGGACCCACTGGGGCCGCCGCTCTTCTCCCTAGCGCTGCAGCGCGCTGCCGAGAGGGCTCTCCGCCAGCCCGCCCCCGCGGCCGCGGGCGCCCTGGACCTGACTTTCTTTTTCCTCGACGACGTCACCCTTGCGGGCGACTGGCAGGCCGTGGCGCGCCTGCTCCACCTGCCGGTGGGGGAGCTGGCGACCGTGGGACTCCGCCTGAGCACGGGGCCCGGGAAATGTGAAGTGGTCCCCACTAACGGTAACGACAGCGAGGTGGATCTGCAGGCCTTCCCCCCGGGCTTCCGCCTGCGCGCGGACGGCTGCTTCGAGCTCCTGGGCGCGCCAGTCGGCAGCGACGCCTTCTGCCTCGAGCACACCCGGCAGCGAGTCGACAAGGCCACCGAGCTCCTCGACGCACTCGGCGCCCTCGAGCACGCCCAGGTTGCGCTCCACCTGCTACGGCAGTGCGCCGGCTTCTGCAGACTCAGCTACTCGGCGCGGGTTGTCCCGCCCAATGTGCACGCGGAAGCGCTGGTCAAGCTGGACAACGCAGTGCGCGCCAGCCTCGAGCAGCTGAGCAGCAGCTCCCCCACGGACGACTCCTGGGCTCAGGCGCAGCTCGCCCTCAAGGCAGGCGGCCTGGGGCTGCGCTCGGCGGGGCGCCACGCGCCCGCCGCCTACTTGGCTTCCCGCGCGGCCTGCTCTGCGCTCTGCCAGCAGCTCTGGGCGGGCTACTCCGACGACGACACCGGCGCCGACGGCGCCCTGGGCGCTGCCGCAGCGGCCTACAACGCCCGGTTAACACTGGCAGATCGGATCGCTTTCGACGCCAGCCAGCACGGCAACCAGCGGGGGCTCTCTGACCGGCTGGACCAGGCCGCCAAGGCCGAACTCTGGGAACGCGCTTGCCCCGCCACCAGGGCCCACCTCTCGCTTGTCAGTGCCCCTGGCGCCAGCGGCTGGCTGCAGGTGCGGCCCTGTGCTGAGGTTGGCACGGAGTTCCCGCGCGGCTTGATGCAGATTGCTCTGCAGAGGCGCTTGCGGGTGCAGCTGGCGGGCGCAGAGACCTTCTGCCCGTCTTGCGACGGCATCCTCGACGTCTACGGCGACCACGCGCTGGTCTGTCCTTGCCGAGGGGACCGAGTCAAGCGGCACAACGCCTTACGAGACCAGGCTTTCTTCGCCGCGCAAGCCGCGGGGTTCCCAGGCTCCGAGCTCGAACGGCCTGGCCTTCTGCAGCCTCGCGCGAGCGGCGAGGGCCCGCCTGGGACGGAAGAGAACGGCGGCGAGCTCGACGACGGCGGCCGACGCCCGGCGGATGTGTATATTCCCCGTTGGCGTAACGGCGCCCCGGCCGCCCTTGACTTCGCGGTCACCTCGGGGCTGCGGGGCGACCTGCTCGCCGCCTCGGCTGCCGCGCCTGGCGCCGCGGCCGAGCGCTACGAGGAGCAAAAACGCCTCTTCCTCAACACGAGCGCAGCTGCGCCGCCGCTGGGATCACCTTCATTCCCATGGTGGTCGAGGCGCACGGCGGCGGCTGGGGCAAGGAGGCGCGACGCGCCCTGGCCGTCCTGGCCAAGCGCGCGGCAGACGCCACGGGGGACGACCCCTCGCAGGTGGCGGCGGAGCACGCCCAGCGACTTTCGCATCTCCTCCAAAGGGAGAACGCGCGGGCCGTGCTCCGCAGGCTACAGGCGCCGGTCGGGGCGCCCGCGGCCAGGTTTGCGGCGGCCACGGCGGCCAACGCGGCCGACGCCGCCTGAGCCGCCGGCCCACTCCCCCTCCCCTGACTACGACCACCGCCCCCGGCCCGCCCCAACGACCGCGACCGCCCCCGACGCCCTGCCCTGACTTGACCACGACCGCCCTGACGACTGCGACCGCCCCCGACGACCACGACAGCCCCCGACGACCAACGCGCCCGACGCCCTGCCCTGACCACGACCGCCCCGACGACCACGACCCTCCCCGACGACCGCGACCGCCCCCGACGCCCAACGCCCTCGACACCCTGCCCTGACCACGACCGCCCCCTCCCCCGTCCACGACGACGACCTCCTCCGTCCGCCCCCTCGTTCCTGCTTGCTCTGCGCTGCCTCTGCCGTTCCCCTCCCTCCTCATGTCCTGTTCGGCGTTCGTTCGCAATGCTTTTTCTTCTTGCCCCTCCTCCTCCTCCTCCTCCTCCTCCTCCTCCTCCTCCTTTTCCTGCTCCTGCGACCGGAGGCCCGGCGTCTGAAGGCGTCTCTAGGGCTTGGTCTGCAGCGACCGTGTGCGGGTCAAGGTCGGGCCGACTTTTTTGCCCGCGACCGACGATCGGGACCGACGGCGACCAACGCCGCCCGCGTTGGCACGCCGTGTGGCAGTCGGAGACGCGCGGAGGGGCCCCCAATCCGTGCGAGGGACGTGCCAGACCGCTCGAGACTTCTCGCGATTCATAGTCACGTTTCGGCAACCCGCCTGCTGGACGACCTGGCCACCTGGGCCCGCCTTCCCGACCCGCTCATCAGGGTCTGCCCGCCCGATCTGCCCGTCTGGTTGTGCCACGTGCGCTCTGCTCCTAGCAACACTCCTGCTAGTCTCTCTCGTGCTCCATCCTCCCTCCCCCTTCCATCCGTCCTCTCTTCTCCTGTTTTAGGGGCTGCGCCAATTACACGCGGCAGGTAGAGAAGATGTACCCCGAAAGCGTGTTCGATCGGAGACGAATGTAGCGGGTACCGAGGGTTTGGGATATACGTGTTGGATGGTATGCGGGCAGGTAAGAGCGTACAGTCTTAACAGGGTTGTCGTTGCTGTTGCTTCTGAAGATGAAGTTGAAGTTGAAGATGAAGATGAAGATGACGGTGTTGGTGTTATTGTTGGTGGTGGTGCTGTTGTTGGTGGTGTTGTTGCTGTTTAGTTGTTGTTGTGTTGTTGTTTCCGTTGTTGTTGAGCTTTCATGTCTGAAGAATACGTATTGTGATCCCCCTCCTGTAATCATTGTAGTTTTCCTGTTGAAGTGCCCCTCCTGGGGTTCGCACCCTATCTTTAAAAAAGGCAAAGCCTTGAGCCTCAGACTGGGCGGATACTTTTTCACAACGTATTGAGAAGTCAGGCTTTCGCCTGATATTCATTGGAATCTACTCAGGAATCGCGCTCTCTCTCTTGAGACTTCTTCAGAATTTGTTCAGACGCCGCGACCTCGGCACCCAGGAATCACGCTCTCGCTTCGGCCTATCTCACGATTTACTTGGGAATCGCGCTGTCGCTCGAGACTTCCTTGGGGTCCATGCAAGACGCATGCTTCAGCAACCCGCCTGCTCGACCTGGCCGCCTGGGCCCGCCTTCCCGACCCGCCCGTTAGTGTGTATTTGCCCGATCTGCCCGTCTGGTTCTGCCACGTGTTTTCTGGTCCCAGCCCCCCTCCTGCTCCGCTCTTTTCTCTTGTCCCTTCCTTCCATCCGTCCTCCCTTTCCCTGCCTTAGGGGCTGCACGAAATACGCGTTGCAGGTAAGACATATACATACTTCCAATGGGGATCAGGTCGAATACGAAGAGGGCGGAAATCGATTGTTTGGGATATACATGCTTGATGGCACGCGAGCAGATCAAAGCGAACAGTCTTAAAATGGGTGTTGGTGTTGTTGGTGGTGTTGGTGTTGGTGTTGGTGTTGCTGGTGTTGCTGGTGTTGCTGTTATTGTTGGCGTTGCTGTTATTATTGTTGCTGGTGGTGTTGTTGCTGTTGTTATTGTTGGTGGATTCTCTTTTCCAAGGAACAAGCGTTGTTGATCCCTCCTGCCCGGTAACCATTGCATGTTTAATGAAAGTGTTTCTTCCGGTGTTCGCACCCTGTTTTTTTACGAGGGGATGCGAGGTGTCACCAAACTGGGTTGTTGGCCCTTGGCTTACAACAACAAAAACAACAACAACGGCTCCCGCCTGATAACTTGTCACAATGTATTACCAAATCGCGCTCTCGCGCAGGACGTCCTCACAATTGATAGAGGAATCGCGCCCTCGCATGGGACTTCCTCGCAATTTTAGTATACGCCGCGCCCTCGACACTCAGGAATCCCGTTATCGCTGTGGATTTCCTCATGCGATTCGTGCATTTATCAAGCTTCAGCAACCTGCCTGCTCGACCTGACCGCTTGGGCCGCCCTTCCCGACACGCCCATTCGAGTCTTCCCGCCCGATCTGCCCGTCTGGTTCTGCCACGCGTTTCCTGCTCATCGCCCCTTCCTGCCAAGTACTCTCGTGCTCCATCCTCCATTCCTCCTCCTTGTCCACTCCTTCCATCCGTCCTGTCTTTTTCTGCTTTGGTGGCTGCACAGAACACACGCTTTAGGTAAGAAAGGTGCGTGCCCCCAAGGGGGTACGATCGAAGACGGAGAGGGCGGGTATCGAGGTTTTGGGATACACGTGTTGAACAGCGGCCCGCGAGCAAATCAGAACGAACAGTCTTGAAGTGATATTTGTTGTTGCTATCCTTATTATTATTATTATTATTATTGTTAATAGTACTATTATAGCTGTTGGTGGTGATGTTGCTGGTCGTGTTGTTGTTGGTAGTGTAATTGTTGCTGCTGCTGATGATGCTGCTGCTGTTGAACTCTCATTCTTAAGAATTAGTTATTGTTGATCCCCCCCACCGGTGCACATTGTTTTTTCAATTGAAGTCCCCCCCGGGCTTCGCACTTGGCTTTTTGTCCAGGAAAGTCTTCCTGCTCAAACTGGCCCCCTGGCCCCCGGGTTACACCAACAACGGCTCCCGCTTGAGACTTCCTCACAATTTAGCCAGGACCCCCGCTCCCGCCCGAAACTTCTTCGCTTTGTACTCAAGAATCGCGCTCTCTTTTGGGACCTCTTACGATTTATTCAGGAATCGCTCCTCCTGCGTTCTGGAGTCGCGCTCTCGCTGGAGACTTGCTTGCAATTTACTGAAGAATAGCGCCCCTGCGTTGGAATTTCTTGCACTTTACTCAAGCGCCGCGCTCCCGACACCCAGGTACCCAGGAGTCGCGCTCACGCTTAGGACTCCTTCACAGATTACCTAGGAATCGGGATCTCGCTGCCCTTCGTGGCCCCGTTGCAGCCCTTCGTGGCCCCCTCGCTTTGTTTCGTGGCCCCGTTGCAGCCCTTCGTGGCCCCCTCGCTTTGTTTCGTGGCCCCGTTGCAGCCCCTCGTGGCCTCCTCGTTGCCCTTCGTGGCCCCGTTGCAGCCCTTCGTTGCCCCCTCGCTTTGTTTCGTGGGCCCGTTGCAGCCCTTCGTGGCCCCCTCGCTGCCCTTCGTGGCCCCGTTGCAGCCCTTCGTGGCCCCGTTGCAGCCCTTCGTTGCCCCCTCGATTCCCTTCGTGGCCCCGTTGCAGCCCTTCGTGGCCCCCTCGCTTTGTTTCGTGGCCCCATATATGTATGCCCTTCGTGGCCCCTGCTCGTTCGCGCCCGTGGTGGCCCCATATGCATGCCCTTCGTGGCCCCGTTGCAGCCCTTCGCGGCCCCCTCGCTGCCCTTCGTGTCCCCGTTGCTGCCCTCCGCGGCCCCGTCCGTACCCTCCGCTGCCCAACATACCTATGCCCTTCGTGGCCCCCGCTCGTTCGCGCCCGTTGTGGCCCCATGTGCATGCCCTTCGTGGCCCCGCTGTCGCCGTTTGTGGCGCCCTCATTGTCCTACGTGGCCCAGGTGCTACCCTTCGTGGCCCCATCGTTGCCTTCTGTGGCCCCGCATTATCTGCCCTTCGTGGCGCACGCTCGTTCGCGCTCTTCGTGGCCCCATACGCATTCCCTTCGTGTCCCCGCTGTCGCCCTTCGTGGCCTACTTCGTGTCCTTGTGGCCTTGCTGTCGTTCTCTCTCACTCTCGCTTTCGCTCGTCGTCGTCGTCGCCGTCGCCGTCGTTGCCGTCGTCGTCGACGTCGTCTTTGTCTTTGTCTTTGTCGTCGTCTTTGTCGTCGTCGTCGTCGTCGTCGTCGTCGTCGTCGTGGTCGGTCCCCTGTCCGTCCCTCTTGGGGTCGGGTCGACGGTCCGCGGCCGCCCCGCCGATCAGCGCTGCCGCTGGCCAGGCCGACGGTCCGCGGCCGCCCCGCCGCTTGCCGGGGCCCGGCCTGCAGGGAATAAAGGTATACCCCCCAAAAGGGGTTCGAGCGAAGACGACAAGGGTGGGTATCGAGGGTTTGGAAAATTCGCGTTATTCGACACTCGAGCAGATAAGGGCGAACAGTCTTAATATGATTGTTGTTGTTGTTGTTGTTGTTGTTGTTGTTGTTGTTGTTATTGTTGCATTTGGTGTTTTTTTTGTTGAACTCTCATTTTTGAAAAATAATTATTGTTGATCCCCCTTGTCCGGTGCACATTGCGTTTTCTCGATTGAAGTGCCCTTCCAGGGGCTCGCACCCTGTTCTTTATCAGGGAAAGTCTTGAGCGTCAAACTGTGTCGTTGCCCCCCGGGTTACAACAAAAACCGCTCCCGCCTGAGACTTCCTCACAATTTAGCCAGGACCCCCGCTCCCGCCCGAGACTTCCTTGCATTGTACTCAAGAGTCGCGTTCTCGTTTGGGACTTCTTACGATTTATTTAGGAATCGCTCTCCTGGCGTTCTGGAGTCGCGCTCTCGCTGGAGACTTGCTTACAATTTACTGACGAATAGCGTCCTTGCGTTGGAAGCTCTTGCAAATTACTCAAGCGCCGCGCTCCCGACACCCAGGCACCCAGGAGTCGTGCTCACGTTTAGGACTCCCTCACTGATTACCTAGGAGTTCGGGATCTCGCTGCCCTTCGTGGCCCCGTTGCAGCCCTTCGTGGCCCCCTCGCTTTGTTTCGTGGCCCCGTTGCAGCCCTTCGTGGCCCACTCGCTGCCCTTCGTGGCCCCGTTGCAGCCCCTCGTGGCCCCCTCGCTGCCCTTCGTGGCCCGTTGCAGTCCTTCGTGGCCCCCTCGCTTTGTTTCGTGGCCCCGTTGCATCCCTTCGTGGCCCCCTCGCTGCCCTTCGTGGCCCCGTCGCAGCCCTTTGTGGCCCCGTTGCAGCCCTTCGTGGCCCACTCGCTGCCCTTCGTGGCCCCGTTGCATCCCTTCGAGGCCCCCTCGCTGCCCTTCGTGGCCCCCTCGCTGCTTTTCGTGGCCCCATCTGTGTATGCCCTTCGTTGCCCCCGCTCGTTCGCGCCCGTGGTGGCCCCATATGCATGCCCTTCGTGGCCCCGCTGTCGCCGTTCGTGGCCCCTTCGCTGCCCTTCGTGGCCCCGTTGCTGCCGTCAGTGGCCCCGTCCTTGCCCTCCGCGGCCCAGTATACGTATGCCCTTCGTGGCCCCCGTTCGTTCGCGCCCGTTGTGGTCCCATGTGCGTGCCCTTCGTGGCCCCGCTGTCGCCGTTTGTGGCGCCCTCACTGTCCTACGTGGCCCAGTTGCTACCTTCAGTTGCCCCGTCTTTGCCTTCTGTGGCCCCGCATGATCTGCCCTTCGTGGCCCCCGATCGTTCGCGCCCGTCGTGACCCCATGCGCATGCCCTTCGTGGCCCCGTTATCGCCCTTCGTGGCCCCCTTCCTGCCCTTCGTGGCCCCGCTGTCGCCCTTCGTGGCCCCCTCGCTGCCCTTCGTGGCCCCGTTGCTGCCCTCAGTGGCCCCGTCCTTGCCCTCCGCGGCCCAGTATACGTATGCCCTTCGTGGCCCCCTCTCGTTCGCGCTCTTCGTGGCCTCATACGCATTCCCTCTGTGTCCCCGCTGTCGCCCTTCGTGGCCTACTTCGTGTCCTTGTGGCCTTGCTGTCGTTCTCTCTCACTCTCGCTTTCGCTCGTCGTCGTCGTCGTCGTCGCCGTCGTCGTCGTCGTCGCCGTCGTCGTCGACGTCGTCGTCGTCGTCGTCGTGGTCGGTCCCCTGTCCGTCCCTCTTGTGGTCGGGTCAACGGTCCGCGGCCGCCCCGCCGATCAGCGCTGCCGCTGGCCAGGCCGACGGTCCGCGGCCGCCCCGCCGCTTGCCGGGGCCCGGCCTGCAGGGAAGAAAGGTATACCCCCCAAAAGGGGTTCGATCGAAGACGAAGAGGGCGGGTATCGAGGGTTCGGGAAATACGCGTAGTGGACACTCGAGCAGATACGGGCGAACAGTCTTAAACTGATAAGTGTTGTTGTTGTTGTTGTTGTTGTTGTTGTTGTTGTTGTGTGTTGTGTTGTTGTGTGTTGTTGTTGTTGTTGTTGTTGTTGTTGTTGTTGTTGTTGTTGTTCTTGTTGTTGAACATTATTTCTTCTAAAGAATAATTATTGTTGGGGCCCCTGGTGCGCGACCCCCCCGCCGCGCCTAGGCCGCAGCCACGTTTTCATCATTTTCGTGAGGAAGTCTCAGGCAAAACGGGTCGGTCCGGATCCAGTTGTGTTGTTACGATCGGTTTTCCCTTGCAAAAAATAAGCTAAAGTTGACATTTCTTGTTCTAACATATCAAAACTTCAAGAATCCCTTGCAAAAAATGAGGTAAAGTGGATATTCGCGCGCGCAAGACGAAATCCTTCCAAAACCTTAGTGTTCGTAGCGATTTTAACATAAAAACATCAAAAAACCAATGGTTTTTCAAACAAAACTTGTCAAACTTTCATCCCGCGCGCTCTTGCGGATTCGTAGGAAACCCAACACTTTTTAAACATTTCTGTCAAACGGGCTTTTGCGAGCAACTTTTTCGAACTTCTGCAACAACGGTTGCGCACCTGCCAGGGCCATCATCCCTGTCAAATAATACCATGCGGGACACATTCGTTTTTTCTTCGCGCGCGCACGCCGTCGTCGTCGGCCGCGGGGCCCTGAATAGTAGCCACGGTCGTCCGCATGCCACGAAGTGAAGTGTCCGAACGTCATAGGGCGGGAAGCTGGGTGTGGGTGGTGGCGAAGAGTCGTTTGGAAATTTGGTAGAGCTTGAACCGGCCCCCCCACAAAGTGGGGGTATTGCCCGCCTCCTATGAAAACCCTGGCGCTGGTGAGAACGGAGTGTCCCCACGTGCTAGTAATTGTTGTTGTTGTTGTTGTTGTTGTTGGTGGTGTTGTTGTTGTTGTTGTTGTTGTTCTGGAACTCTCATTTTTGAAGAATAATTATTGTTGATTCCCCCCGTCCGGTGCACATTGTTTTTTCTATTGATGTGCCCTTCCCGGGGCTCGCACCTTGTTTTTTTTAATCAGGGAAAGTCTTGACCGTCAAAGTGTGTCGTTGGCCCCCCGTTTACAACAACAACAACAGCAACAATAACGGCTCCCGCCTGAGACCTCCTCACAATTTAGCCAGGACCCTCACTCCCGCCCGAGACTTCCTCGCGTTTTATTCAGGAATCGCGCTCTCGCTTGGGACTTCCTAAGAATTCTAAACGCTACGCGCATCCCCACCAGCCAATCCACAATCGATGCGTAGGGGGGCTGACGGAAGAAGGGAAGCAGAGACGCTCATAGTGAAACCGAGCGGGCAAGAACAACGCGTCGTCGACGACGACAACGGCGGCGGCGGCGACGATAGCGGCGGCAGCGGCGGCGACGATGGCGGCGGCGGCGACAACGGCGGCGAGGAGCACGAGGAGGAGGAGGGCGAGCAAAAATGCCAGAGGTCTCTTGAATGCCTTTCGGAGCCTCTTGGGATATCTCTTGGGCGCTTCTTGGAGGCATCTTGGGACGTCTGGGGGGTCTCTTGGCGGTCCTCGGGGGCTCTTGGGCGTCTTGAGTGCGTCGGGGGGGGGCCTCTTGGAGGCCTCTTGGAGGCCTCTTGGGGCCATCTTGGCGCCTCTTGGGGCCTCTGGGCGCCTCTTGGGGCCATCTGGGAGGCGATCGATCAAAGAAGGGGGGGTCCTCAGTTAGCACCGCCCTTCGGGAGCCCCCAAAATAGCCTCCTGGACCCCTCTTGGGGCGCTCTTGGAGCGCTCTTGGGCGCTCTTGGGGCCGTCTTGGGGCTATCTTGGGCCGCCTTGGAGCCATCTTGGGCCCCGGAAGGCCATCGGAAGCGGCAAAAACCATTGGTTTCCGCTAAGTTTTTGAAGGATTTTAGCCTCTTGGAGGACTCCTTGGGGAGCTATTTAGCTTCTTGGAGCCGTCTTGGGGCAGTCTGGAGGCCTCTTGGAGCATCTTCAGAGCCATCTCGATGCATCTTGGCCCATCTTGAGCCATCTTGGAGGTCATCTTGGGCTTTCCGAGGCGCTCTTGGAACCGTCTTGGGCCATCTTGGGCGCTCCAACGCGTCGCTGCGCCCCCGTCCAGGTCCAGGGGACGGGGGAGGGGGAAGGGTAAACCCCTCCCCGAAGGGGAAGAAGGAGGGGTGGAAGAGGAAACTCTCTAAACCACCTACGCCCAGAGGGCTGGTGGGATTTATTCTCCCGGCGCTCTGGAGTCGCGCTCTCGCTGGAGACTTGCTTGCAATTTACTGAAGAATAGCGCCCTTGCGTTGGAATTTCTTGCACTTTACTCAAGCGCCGCGCTCCCGACACCCAGGCACCCAGGAGTCGCGCTCACACTTAGGACTCCCTCACAGGTTACATAAGAATCGGGATCTCGCTGCCCTTCGTGGCCCCGTTGCAGCCCTTCGTGGCCCCCTCGCTTTGTTTCGTGGCCCCGTTGCAGCCCTTCGTGGCCCACTCGCTGCCCTTCGTGGCCCCGTTGCAGCCCCTCGTGGCCCCCTCGCTGCCCTTCGTGGCCCTGTTGCAGTCCTTCGTGGCCCCCTCGCTTTGTTTCGTGGCCCCGTTGCATCCCTTCGTGGCCCCCTCGCTGCCCTTCGTGGCCCCGTCGCAGCCCTTTGTGGCCCCGTTGCAGCCCTTCGTGGCCCACTCGCTGCCCTTCGTGGCCCCGTTGCATCCCTTCGAGGCCCCCTCGCTGCCTTTCGTGGCCCCACATATGTATGCCCTTCGTGGCCCCCGCTCGTTCGCGCCCGTGGTGGCCCCATATGCATCTGTCCTACGTGGCCCAGGTGCTACCCTCAGTGGCCCCATCGTTGCCTTCTGTGGCCCCGCATTATCTGCCCTTCGTGGCCCCCGCTCGTTCGCGCTCTTCGTGGCCTCATACGCATTCCCTTCGTGTCCCCGCTGTTGCCCTTCGTGGCCTACTTCGTGTTCTTGTGGCCCTGCTGTCGTTCTCTTTCGCTCTCGCTTTCGCTCGTCGTCGCCGTCGTCGTCGTCGTCGCCGTCGTCGTCGACGTCGTCGTCGTCGTGGTCGGTCCCCTGTCCGTCCCTCTTGGGGTCGGGGCGACGGTCCGCGGCCGCCCCGCCGATCAGCGCTGCCGCTGGCCAGGCCGACGGTCCGCGGCCGCCCCGCCGCTTGCCCAGGCCCGGCCTGCAGGGAAGAAAGGTATACCCCCCAAAAGGGGTTCGATCGAAGACGAAGAGGGCGGGTACCGAGGGTCCGGGAAGTACGCGTAATTGGACACTCGAGCAGATACGGGCGAACAGTCTTAAAATGATTGTTGTTGTTGTTGTCGTTGTTGTTGTTGTTGTTGTTGTTGTTGTTGTTGTCGTCGTCGTCGTCGTCGTCGTCGTCGTCGTCGTCGTCGTCGTCGTCGTTGTTGTTGTTGTTGTTGTTGTTGTTGTTGTTGTTGTTGTTGATGTTGTTGTTGTTGTTGAACATTATTAATTCTAAAGAATAATTATTGTTGGGACCCCTGGTGCACGGCCCCCCCGCCGCGCCTAGGCCGCAGCTACATTTTCATCATTTTTTCGCGAAAGCTTCAGAAAAGTGGATGGGGTCCAGATCCGGTTGTTTTGTTGTAATCCGTTTTCCCTTGCAAAAAACACTATAAAATGACATTTCTTGTTCTAATATAATCAAATTTCAAGAATCCCTTGCAAAAAATAAGGTAAAGTGGACATTCGCGCGCGCAAGACGAAATCCTTCCAAAAGCTTAGTGTTCGGAGCGATTTTAACATAAAAACATCAAAAAACCAATGGTTTTTCAACAAAAACATGTCAAAATCTCATCCCGCGCGCTCTTGCGGATTCGTAGGAAACCCAACACTTTTTAAACATTTCTGTCAAACGGGCTTTTGCGAGCAACTTTTTCGAACTTCTGCGACAACGGTTGCGCACCTGCCAGGGCCATCATCCCTGTCAAATAATACCATGCGGGACACATTCGTTTTTTCTTCGCGCGCGCACGCCGAAATCTCCAAAAACCATTGGGTTTTTAAGAATTTTAGCACCGCGCATCATAAAATCACACGAATCGCACCGTAGGTCCTCGAAAAACACCTGCACGACTTTTCAAAATTTCCACCCGCGCGCGCTGTCCGAATCCTAAAAAAACCAATGGTTTTCCAACATTTATGTTACATGAGCTCGCGCGAGCTACTTTCGCACGCTCTTGCAACGGGGTTCGCGCGCCTGCCAGGGGCCACAATCCTTGCGGTTGCGCCATAGGTTGCGCCCTCGGCCGCCGAGAATAACTTCCTGTGGGTGTGTACTCCACGCCAGTGTAGTAGCCACGGTCGTCCGCAGGCCACGAAGTGAAGTGTCCGACGTCATAGGGCGGGAAGCTGGGTGTGGGTGGTGGCGAAGAGTCGTGTGGATATTTGGTAGAGCTTGCACTGCCCCCCCACAAAGTGGGGGTATTGGCTGGCGTCGCATGAAAACCCTGGCACTGGTGAGAACACTGCGCGTTCGGGTAAAGTGATTGTTGTTGTTGTTGTTGTTGTTGTTGCGTTGCGTTGCGTTTCGTTGCGTTGCGTTGTTGCTGTCGTCGTCCCCCCCGCGACCCACCCGCGACCCGCCCGCGACCCACCCGCGACCCACCCGCGACCCACCCGCGACCCACCTGCGACCCACCCGGGGACCACCCGCGACCCACCCGCGTCCCGCCCACGGCCCACCCGCGACCCACCCGCGAGCCGGCACGCGACCCATCCGCGACCCACCCGCGACCCACCCACATTGTTCCAACGAGAAAAAAAGGGCGCCTGCGGCAAGCTCGTTGTGCAACTTGTGGAAATGAGGCGCTTGTGGCGGGCGGCTTCTTCAGATTCTTGCAGACAGCCGACGTCCCCGCTGCCCAACCGAGACCCACCCGCGACCCGCCCGCGACCCACCCGCGACCCACCCACATTGTTCTGACGAAAAATCGGCGCCTGCGGCGGGCTGGTTGTATAGCTCGTGAAAATTCGGCGCCTGCGGCGGGCTTCGTCAGAGCCTCGCAGACTGCCGACGTCCGCGCCGCTCCCTCACTCTTATGCGCAACTGCGGGGTGCTACGCACCGATAGAGAAGTGCAAATTTACATCCAAATTCGGCAGTTTTGTTTTTGGTTCGGGATCGATTATCACACAACCATCGTGCGCCATGGCTCGCTCTCGCCAGCGGGATCATGAACGTCACGAGGGGGCCGGCGACCGCGCCTGTGCGTGCCCGTGCTTTGCGCCATGAGCGGTGGCGGCACCGCCTCCTGGCAGTAGGTTTACAGTCGTGCAGAAGTTTTGCTGCGATTCGCGAAAGCTGGGGGGCAGGGGCGAAGGGGGGCGGAGGTCCGCGCGGATTTTTCGGATCTGCGCCGGAGCCCCCTGGCGGCGGAGGCGCGCCAGGGAAGGGGGCCCAGCCGCGATCCAAGAAGCCCGCGCAGGCCTGGAAAGGGAAGGGTGCTTCACAGAGGGTGCCGGCGGCCCCGCCCCCTGGTGCGCGCGCTCCCATCTTCGGACGCCCGAAGTGGGTACGGAAAGAATGGGTACAATGCCCAACAACAATTCCTTCAGAGCCCCGAATCATCAGGGGTAACTCGGGTCAGGGATAAGTCGGGTTCGTTTTTCGGGAATCCAAACCCGAGTTACCCCGGACCCGAGTTACCCCGGATAACTCGGGCGTCCAGAGCCCCGAATCATCAGGGGTAACTCGGGTCAGGGCTAACTCGGGTTCCTTTTTCGGGAATCCAAGCCCGAGTTACCCCGGACCCGAGTTACCCCGGATAACTCGGGCGCCCAATTCCTGTTCATTCTGAACAGGATTCGCTGTCCATGCCGTCGCGGCCTGTGTCCATTCGAGACAGGAGGCCGCCCGCCCAACAGCGGCCGCTGTTGGTTTGGGACAACACTTGTTGTTGGGCATTGTACCCATTCTTTCGGTACCCATTTCGGGTGTCCAAACCATCACCCGACATGCCTTTTCTGACAGCAGATCGCAGCTTGGTTCCGGTGGGGGGTCTGAGGTGGCCCGGCCCGGGCGCTGGTTCCGGCGAGCAGCAGCGGGGGGGACGAGGTTCGAGGCGCTGGGTTCGGAAAGGTGTCTTTTTCAGCCTCAGGGGGCCGCTCTCGGGTCCCCGGACCGTCGAGCACTGTGTAACTCGGGGTGAACAAGGACAACTGATGGACCCCGGGAGGGGTCCGGGGAGCGGTTTTCAGCGGATACAGCCTCATCCCCCTCTTGGCTGATTTTCTCGGGCCCCATCGAGTATCCAGTTCAGACCCCCAGCCGCTTCCGAATGGCGGCCCTTTTTACATCGGTGAGAGTGCTTACTCCTCCCAGCGCCGATAATTGCAGCTTGGTTTCAGTCGGGCATGTCCCTCTACAGGAGGAAAATTCAAAACAGAGTCAATCAACACTATGGGACTATTTGTCTACTATTTTCGATCATTTCTGATTATTGTTTGACGATGTTGATTTTTCGTCCGAAATCCGTTTGTAGGAGGACATGCCCGACCTGAAGCTTGGTTCGCACGTCCAGATATCACGTGCTCAAGGACGCAGGCCAGCGGAGCACATGGGCTGAAGCCCAATAGAAGCCGAGCGTATACACACGCGCCTCGGGGCAGCATCCTGGAAGCCTTTTGGAGCTTCTGGCTCGGCGAGCCAAAAAAACACGAACGGCAAGCATAAGAACACGACGGCATGTTTTTGGCCGTGCTCGGCTTCTAAG
>CAUYUJ010005997.1:5000-22500 GCA_963575745.1 Prorocentrum cordatum | reverse complement strand
GTACTACCACTACTACTTCTACTGCGACAGCGACGACTACTACTACAACTGTTGCGACGGCTACTATTCTTATTAGTAAGCCAACGACGCTCACTGCGTCGACGACTAGTACTACTGTGCTAGTACTACTGTTGCTACTACGACTCCTATTACGACTACGACCACGATTACTTCCACGACGATTCCTCTTATTCTTACTACTACTGCTACTACTACTATTACTATTACTACTACTACTACTACTACTACTACTACTACTACTACTACTACGACTACTACGACTACCACTACCACTACGACTACCACTACCACCACGGCTACAGGAACATCTACTTCCACCACTACGACTACCAATTTCGTTTCTACGACTGCGCTTGCTACTATGTACTGCTACTCGTATTACTACGACTACTACTGCTACTGCTACTTCTGATATTGCTGTTGCTACTACGACTGATCTCTTTGCTGCTGCCACTACTCCTTACCCCTTGTCCTACTCCAACTACTACTGCGACGACTACTACTACTGCTTCTGCTACCACTACTACTGCTACTGCTGTTGCTACTTCTACGGCTTCGACTACCAAGTGGCCTGCTCTTTATATTGCTGCTATTGCTACCACGAGGACTGCGACCACCACTACTGCTACTAGTACTATTTCTCTAGTTCTCCGAGGACTACTACTGCTACTGCTACTACTGCTACTACCACTACTACTACTACTACTACTACTACTACGAATACTCCGGCTACTATTACTAGTGCTACGACTACGAATACCACTGCGACTACACTGATTGAATTTGCTACTATTAGTAATATCATTATTACTACTACGACGACCTCTTACCACTACGACTACTACCAGTATTAGTGTTACCCCGTTTACTTCTACTCCTACTACTGCTGCTGCTGCTACTACCCGTGCTTTTACTACTACGACGGCGCCTACTATTACTACCACCACGACTGCCACTACTACTGCTACTCCTACAACGGCGACGCCTATTACGTGTACTGTTACTGCTCGTGCGATCACTACGACTTCTACTACCATAGCCATTGCCACGACTTGTCCTACTACTCCTCCCACTACTACTACTACTACTACTACTACTACTACTACTACTACTACTTGTACGACTACTACTACGACTACCACCACTGCTGCTGCTACTACTACTACTGCGACTACTAGTACTACTGCTGCTGCTACTGCTGCTGCTGCTACTACTACTACTTCCATACACGTGCTATTACTACCACTACTGCTACTTCTCGTAGTCGTACTTCTACTACGACTAAGACTACTACTACCACGATTACTACTACTACTACTACTACTACTACTAATAATAATACTACTACTACTGTTACTACTACTGCTACTACTGTTACTACCGTTATTACGACTACTACGACTACGAGTACTACTACTACTACTACCACTACTACTACTACTACTACTACTACTATTACTAGTTGTACTACTACTAGTACTACGACTACTACTACTACTACTACGACTACTACTAGTACGACTGCGACCACGATTACAACAACGACGACCATTGTTATTATTGCTACTGCTACGTTTACGATTAGTACGACTACTACCACTACTACTATTGCTACTACTACTATTACTACTACTTCCACTACTACGACTACGACTACGACTACTACTACTACTACTACTACTACTACTACTACTACTACTTCCACAATTATCACGTCTATTACTACTACTTCTTCTTTCTTTTTACTTCTACTACTACGACTATTACTGATCGTCCCACTACTTCTACTACTACTCCTACTATTACGACTCCCTACTTAGGCTCTGCCTAGAAGGGCTCTGACTGTCTATGTTAAAGGGGCCGGGCACTTTTCCTCTCCCCGGGCGGTTCCCCCGGCATCCGCCCCGCGGTTCCCCCAGTTACGCCCCCCTAGCTTAGCGTTGCTTATCTCATCTTAGCTTAGCTTATTTCATCTTAGCTTAGCTTAGCTTAGCTCCATCTTGGCTTCGCTGAGCTTTAGCATAGCTGAGCACAGCATAGCAGAGCAGAGCGTAGCATAGCATAGCGCAGCACAGCATATCATAGCATAGCAGAGCGCAGCATAGCATAGCATAGCATAGCATAGCGCAGCACAGCACAGCATAGCACAGCGCAGCATGGCATATCATAGCACAGCAGAGCACCGCATAGCATAGCATCAAAGCAAAGGCAAATCATCCGCAGCGACAGCAAAGCAAAGCATAAGCAACGCAAAGCAAAGCAAAGCAAAAGCAAACGCAAAGCAAAGGAAGGCAAAGCAAAAGCAATGTGCAACAGTACGATGAGAGAGCCCACCCGGTGAGCGAATGCAGAAACATGAGTGTGCGTGTGTGTGCGAAGGCAGAGCACAAACAAAACCAAGCAAAAACAAAAACGAGCAAACGCAAAGGCAACTACGACGATGAGGAGAAGGAGGAGGACGGCGTTTACCGTTACTACTAATGCTGCTTTCCTAGGGGCTCCAACTCCTAGGTAGGGTCGCACTGGAGTAATTTTACTTCTACTACTACGACTATTATTGATTGTCCCACTACTTCCACTACCACTCCTACTACTACGACTCCTACTACTACTACTACTACTACTACTACTACTACTACTACTACTACTACTACTACTACTACTACTACTACTACTACTACTACTACTACTACTACTACTACTACTACTACTACTACTACTACTACTACTACTACTACTACTACTACTACTACTACTACTACTACTACTACTACTACTACTACTACTACTACTACTACTACTACTACTACTACTACTACTACTACTACTACTACTACTACTACTACTACTACTACTACTACTACTACTACTACTACTACTACTACTACTACTACTACTACTACTACTACTACTACTACTACTACTAGTACTACTACTAATACTACTACTACTACTACTACTACTACTACTACTACTACTACTACTACTACTACTACTACTACTACTACTACTACTACTACTACTACTACTACTACTACTACTACGACTACGACTACGACTACGACTACGACTACTACGACTACGACTACGACTACTACTACTACTACTACTACTACTACTACTACTACTACTACTACTACTACTATACTACTACTAGTACTATCAGTACTACTACTACTACTACTACTACTACTACTACTACTACTACTGCTACTACTACTACTACTACTACTACTACTACTACTACTACTACTACTACTACTACTACTACTACTACTACTACTACTACTACTACTACTACTACTACTACTACTACTACTACTACTACTACTACTACTACTACTACTACTACTACTACTACTACTACTACTACTACTACTACTACTACTACTACTACTACTACTAGTACTACTACTACTACTACTACTACTACGACTACTACTACTACCACTTCCACTACCAGTTCTACTACTACCACTACTACTACTACTACTACTACTACTACTACTACTGCTACTACTACTACTACTACTACTACTACTCCTGCTGCTACTACTACTACTACTACTACTACTACTACTACTACTACGACGGCTACTACTACCACGTCTACTGCTTCCCTCTATTGCTTTTACTACTACAGCTCTTCATTGCTACGACACCTTCTCCTACTCCGACTCCAACTCTTATCTTACTCCTATTCTTACTCCGACTACGGCTCGTGCTTTTCTTATTCCTGGTCCTTCTCTTGCTCCTGCATATCCTCTTCCTCCTCCTCCCCCTCCTTCTCCTCCTCATCCTCATTTTTGTCCTGCAGCAGGCGGCTCCGCCAGGCTACCCCGAGCCTGCGGAGGCCTTCTTCCAGCAGAGGCTCGACCATTTCGACCCGGCGGACGGCCGGCGCTGGCCCCAGCGCTATTTGCTCGGCAGCGACAGCTGGGACCGCGGGGGAGGAAACACAAGCTCAAACTTCGCCCGCGCCGAGGGACTTCCAGGAGCGAGCTCGTTTCCCAGATAGAGCAGTGGCGAAGTGTCCTGGTAGGCCTAAAGGCCTACCAAACACTGTTCTAGGAACTTTTTTGTGGTATCCACGAAATGTTCTCAGAACATGTCTGGCTGGGATTGTCTTGTTTTATCACATCGGGCTTCGTGAATGCGGGGACGGTCGGTCCCTGCTCAACCAGAGGTCCTCGAGGCTCCGAAGTACTGGAGCGACGTCCAGGGGCCGCAGCGCGCCCCGGGGCGGTCCAAACACGAGTCGGGATGAAAAGCCGGCCCTGGATAGGAGGCCACATGCGAACCCTACCCCAACTCCCCACGATTTCTCCAGGGGGAGGTGGGGTGCACCTCGTGCGGGACCTCCCGAGGGAAGCGAGACCCACCTCCTCCCTCAGAAGTCGGGGGGGAGGTGGGGCAGGGTGAACGGTTCGCAGGTGGCCTCCTACTGGGGGAGGTTGTCCAGAGCTCGGGGGCCCACGCTTGGGACAGGTTGGAGCGGCGGGTGCCCGGGTCTGGTGGGGGGAGGAGGGAGGAGGGAGGGAGGGAGGGAGGGAGGAAGGGAGGGAGGGAGGGAGGGATGAGGAGGAGGAAGAGGAGGAGGAGGAGGAGGAGGAGGAGGAGGAAGAGGAGGAGGAGGAGGAGGACAAGGAGGAGGACAACGAGGAGGAGGAGGAGGAGGAGGAAGCGGAGGAGGAGGAAGGCCGTCGGATGTCGCGGGGCGACTGCCTGCCAGGAGGGGCCCCGCGAGAGTTCGTTTTGAGGGGGCCTTGGGTCTGCAGCGCGCGGGGCTCGGGAGAGCACACCAACAATCGATACCCGTGGAGGCCGCTTTTGGTCACTCCGAGCTTCTTACGAAGCGTCGGGGGGGCGTCGCCCCCACCGACAGCCCCACATCGACCCCCGTCGCGGGCAGCCACCGCGCGCCGAAGGCGCTCGGACCCCCTCGTCGCGGCGCGACGACGAGGCGAGGTCGACCCCCGTCAGGGGGGTACCCCCCCACGCTGATTGAGAAACCCGGAGTAGGCTCTGGCAAGTTGGCTTGCGCGGACGGGGGATGGGGGAGGGCCTGGCGAGGCCCTGAAGGATTTCTGGACCTCATGCAAGTCGAAAGTCATTTGCGTGCCACGAGGATGTGGGGGCTGTGGGGAGATGGTGGGGTGTGGGGTGGGCGTGGGTGGGGTGTGGGGGGGGGATTCCCATGCAGGCGAACCTGTTTGGCTTGAGCTCCATGAGCAGCGCGCTCGGGAGAGCATCAGAGATCGATGCCTGTGCCCTTCCGTCGCTCCGGGCTTGTTGGGTCTCTTCCCGCGGGCGCCCTCGTCGCCACGGCGCGGGTTCGCCTGCGGGCCCAAGTCAGACAGCAACCCAGGGCAACGCCCCCCCCCCTCGCTGCCCGGCTGCCTGCAGCGCCCCCTGCGCTTGCGCCGGCGCGGCGCCCCCGCGCTGCGGAGCGCACGGCAGCGCCCGCCTCCTGGATCGATCGGGCGGTCGCGCGGCCTCTGCGCGCGGGTCGGTCGTTCCGGGCCCGCCCTGCGCAGGGGAGCTCTCGCCCCCCCGCCCAGTCTCGGGAGGGGAAAGAACACGCACAGACACAATTGATCGTCGATTCCCAGGACAATATGGGAAAATATGGGAAGTGGGGGGGGAAGACGAAGATCCAGAAAACATGGGAAACTATGGGGGATCCTGCTACTTATGTGTCCCAGGGCTCCATTTGCAGTCCCCGAGTTCCGCCCGAACAGTGGGTGGGGGCGCCAAGACAAAAGGTGAAACTAGGGGATGCACTCCCAGTGGGCCAGTCAGACGCGCCCGTGCCGAGGAGTGACGCCCCCCCGTCGTAAATCCTAGATTTTGGCTCCAACTTTTTGGTCCGTTCGAGAACTCTATAAACCTCGAGGACTGTGGTCACCATACCCCCGTTAGCCCTGTCGGGGTCACCTCCTCGTCGCAGCACGGTCCTCCTTCTTTCGGGGGCGGCTAGAACCTAGAACGCATCGGTCCAGAGCCCTCTGGAACTCCCAGCGTTCCGGGACGCCCTGAGAAGGCCGTGGCGTTCGATCCATTCTCCAGGACCGCCAGATCTCGGAGATCCCCCGTTGATCCCAATTTGACGTTGTCCCGATCTTGGCTTCGTTTTTTTATTATGAGAATGGTCCTGGATGCCTCGTGCGGCGCGCAAGAGTTGTATCATCTAGTCCATGCGTCCGCCCCGTCAGCTGTGGGACGACAATCGCTAGGCGATCTTCCGACGTGAATCCGACGCAGATCCGAAATGGACCCGACGCAACCTGGCTTTCAAGTTGCCGCGCGAGGCCTCCAGGATGTTCCTCATGTCGGGAGTTGCTGGAGGTGCCCCTGGGACCCTCCGGGCCTCGTGGAGGGGGTTCTCTGGGGGCCGTGGGGTGGGGGTGGGGGGGCGCCTTGGCAGTCCTGGGGGGCACCTCTTGGGCCCAGGGCTCTTCTGGCTTCACCCGATCGCAAGCTCTGGGCCGCTCCGCCGCTTGAAGAGTACAGGGCGCTCCCCGTGCCCGAGGCCACCTCCTCCTCCTCCTTCCCCTCCTCCTCCTCCTCCTCCTCCTCCTCCTCCTCCTCCTCCTCCTCTTCCTCCTTCTCCCCCTCCTCCTCCTGCTCCTCCTCCTCCTGCTCCTCCTCCCCCTCTTCCTCTACCTGCGGCCACCTCTGCGGACACGATGTTTGTGATGTACACCACATGCAACAAGACGGGGCAAAGGGGGCGCCGGGCCTAGCCCAGCAAGTCCCTCTCCCCGCACGGACCATATGGGTCCGATGAGGCACGGTAACATGGCACCCTTGCCTCGGGCACACACGTTGGATTCGCCTCTCTCGGGACCGATCCAGATATGGCCCTGCAAACAACTCTCGCAACATGACGTGTCAACGCCTTCGGCCAACACTATGTCGATACAAGTTCACACTCCTGCAACGCTGCAACATCATCGAGGACCCGGGCGGTAACCCAAGAGAGGCAACACGCAACTGAATGTCAGAGAAGTCAGTGTCGGGCAGTACAAAATCACGGACGGGAGCATGCTCAGTTATCCATTGGACCTCCGGCATGTCCCACATGGAAAGGCAATATGGCGAGCTTGCTTATCAATTGGCAAGCACGAGGGCTGGTACCTTCACTGCCTTCGCTGCTGCAGCCGCTGCCCACATGAACTTACTGAGCACGCTGCAGCATGATACAGCATCGGCGGCACGAGGTGGCAGCCTGACTAGGCCCCATGGGTTCAACTGTGAGCGCGTGGGTCTGGGACTGCACTTCGGCATCCAACGATATTCCCACGTTCGACACCGAGCGAGCCCAATAACTGCCACGATTAGCTTAAAATATATGGGTTCAGGCAGGTGCGATCTACATGCATGCCGTGTCCAGCTCTGCACAGGGACAGTGAGCACACACACACACATATCCAAGGATTCGCTCTGTGCAAGCTCGTCGCATGAACACTGGCAGTCACCTATATAACGTGACGTAGACGTGACACAAAGAACGTACGAACGGATAAATGATGGCGCCGCAGGTATATCAGCTCTGTTGGCCTCCGCTGCAAAAGGGGCGGACCGACACGAAGCCCTCGGCACGGTTTCTGGGAGACCAAGCACGCGATCAGCGTTTTCCAAGCCAGGTCCAGCCCGTGGCAACGGAGGCAGCGTGGCCTTTCCATTGTAGTAGCCTGCTCGACGCAAGCTGCGGGTAAAAATGGCACCCTCCTCTTTCGCTTCTTGAAAGAGCGCGTGAGGCGCGGGGGCCAACATAGCAACTATGTTGGCAAGACAAGTCGAGGCTCCATGGCGGAGGTGCCTAAGAAGCACGGGTTTCGTGTGAAATTCCCAGCGATAGGATTGGCAAACTGAATCAATGGTGCACTGGCCAGCAAGCTCTAGCTGTGGACGGCACTTCGTTCAGTGCGCTGACCACGAACTCTTGGCTTCGAGAACTGCATTGCATTCACGGCATGGCCGAAGCATGACGGGGGGGAGGGGGGCGCCGGAGGAAGGCGGATGCTGGCCGACCATGGCGCGCGCATGCCTGAGGTCATCTGCCCACGCGCTGCGCGGCATAGCCATGTTGGCTGCGAACAGGAGGTTGCGCTCAGCTTGCCGACAAATCCGCTTCTATACAAGAATAACACTCCTCTCTCACGCACTAGCAAATGCCACGCGCGAGGCGGGCCAGGTGGCCCTAAGAGCTTGGGTAGAGACGCATTGGCAGCAAGGCATTCAGTTTCCTGTAAGAGTAGCTGTTCCCATGTGCCTGGTACGTGACATGCATTGTCGAAGAGAACAAAAACAACGGGGGGGCAGAGGTTAAAAGACGTGGCAGAATGCGAAGCCTCCTCACGCGAATCATTCCTTCATGTGGTAGCTGTCGCATGTGCAACAGTAGCTTGTGCGCAGGCGCGTTCTGGGCCGCTCGAGCATCAAATCTTAACCCAGCTGCATATCTGAATGGCGCCAAAAAATGCGCCTCGATTTTTTTGACGCTGGACCTTCGTCAATGCAGCCCACGCGCGCGCGCTTTGCAATATGTGCGGTGTCCATAGCTGGTGCACGAACGCCAACTTGTGGCTTTCATCTAAAGCGTTGTTATTGAAGGCAGTGCTCTTTAGCACTCCAAGGGGCCTCTGGGCTTGATGGCATCGATGGGCAACCCCGGGGCCCATGGACATACCCCGCTCCAGATAGCTCCCAAGATGCTTATATGTAGTTTAAAGTGCGAGCGTGATCCCATAGGCCCCGATCTGGATCCCTTGCCCATGCTTGTTTGCAAAGTCAAGACGAACTTTGCGTGGCCCTTTTCCGAGGAACATCGGGGGGAGCTCGGACTTTCCCTGTTTGTAGTATACTGCAAACCCCTTCGAAGTGGCCTCTTCGTGGACTATTGCGGCTACTTCTGCCAACTTCTCGCCAATTCGTGGCCCGGGTCAGTTCAACTATGGACACGAGGTCGTCGACGTACGAGGGGCCCCCGAGCTGTTCGGCGCCTTCCTGATGGTCAATCTGGAACACGGCCTTGGGGCTCTGGTGGAGTACCTCAAAGGTCTGCAGGAGGTTCAACTTGCTCAGCTCATCGTTGATGCTGCACTGGGTTGGAGAGAAGGCAATATTGAACAAAGCATCAGCGGGGGGCATTCCAGGCCTGGTCCCGGTGGCTGCACAACTTGTTTGGCCCCTTTGACCTTCATCTATGTGATGTTGAGTGCGTCAACTGCACTAGCGAGCTGGTGCGGGTTCTCGACCAGGTCGAGGAGTGCAGGGGCCGCAATCAAGGTGTCACAAAGCGGCTGCAGCGCCAACGGGATCTCCAAGGCGTGCTTCAGTTCGCCCGTGCTTTGCGCGCGCCTTGACAGAAAGCTCTTCACATCATAATAGAAGGCTGATTCGAGGTCTGCGAACAGCATGAGCATGGCGTGACCTCCCTGCCTCGCTGCAGCAGCGGCTGACGTAGCTATCGAGGAGGTTATGTCTGTACCTTTCATTGCCAATCCTCCCATTTGGAACTGGTTGGTCAACATATTAGACGCTTCCATGATCCGGGCGCGGAGAAACTTGCGGTGCATCTGGGCTACGTGCGCGCCGAGCATGACGCCCCTGCAATTAGTGATCGGGGCCGCGCTGCCAGACTTGAAGAGTTCCACCTGCCAACCACCTTCGAAGCCAAGTGGCCCCCTGGAGTTCACGTTGGTATTCGTGTAGAGTGGCCGAAGCAGGTCAACGACGTGCTGCGGCGCTGCTCTCAATAAACCCATCGTTGCGTCATCTGGTCCTGGGGTCTTGCCGTGTTGGGATCATTTGATCATGTAGAGTAATTCACGGTGCGTCATGACCATGACGTTATAACGCTCGCGCACCATATGTTCAGACCATTCAAATGTGTTGTAGCGCTCCATGAGATGCTCGACGATAAAGGTGACACCTTTTTTAAGTCCTGTAAAGTATACAGTGAGTTCGTGTGCAAGCTGTTGCCGATCCGTGGCTGCGTCACCGTCCACACCTGAGCGAATTCCAATACCTGCTGGCGCCGCTTTCTCCTGGCGTCCGCCAAAACGCATGAGTTCCCGAGCGACCTGCCATTCAGCCTTGCTGGCGCGGGAGGCCTCGGCAAGCTTCAACTGCCGCGCAAACGCGACCAACAACTGGACCTTTGAAGCCGCCAGAAGCTTACGAGGCACACTTCTGGTGGAGTCCAGGAAGGTCTTCGCGGCACTTACTAGGCATGGCGCTGGGAGTTCTCCAAGATAATTCCTTTCGACTGCTTCCAAGAAAACATCCCGATGGAAAACCCAATGCAGGTCCCCAGGTCCTCGGCGGCCGACGCGCGACATGAGCGCGGAAGCCATGACGTGTAGCCTTTTGGGGTTGCTCTGGTGCCGGCCTCTGATAGCTTGCCGTACTTGTCGTCTAAATTTGATGGCCACGAGGAGCTCCAAGGATACATGCGGCTGGATTGGGGGGGCGCGGCTTTGCGGGCGGGAACGCGATGTGCGCGGCCTCCAGAATGACCCTTATCGCCAACTTCACGTGCATGATATCTACATCAGCCTTAATCATGGGGGCCTTCTGGAGGATCTCTTTGAAGGTGTTGGCCTGGTCTGGGTTCCCGGGGGGGTCCTTGTTGAAGAGGGCATTTTGAGGTGCACCTGGCTGCGCTCCTAGAACATATGGAGACCGCGACAGGCTTGTGATCCTGGCAGTCAAGATTGCTGCCCATGGTGTTCATCGTGCTGGTAAACACCGCTGTCTGGAGCCAAGCACCTGACAATACAACGTGATCAATGCGATAAGGGGCTTGTGTCCCTGGGGGAAATCCATGGGATGCCGTCTGCGAGCGAAGGGGCAAGCGCGTTGGCAGCTCTCAACTCCGTCTCGAGAAGGGAGTCATGCACCCACGAGCCTGATCCGTCTTCTGCCTGGCGGTGCCCTGACTGTCCGACCGCAACCGAAGTTATGTCCCCCTAGCCCGGCATTCGCATCGACAAAGAGAAATTGGCACGGTATCTGCGCACGAGATGCTGCAACTCCCTCCGCCACATTTCTCTCTGCTCTGACGTGCGCTGGATCCCGTTGTGCCGAGCAGGTGCTACAGCAAATGTACATGTTAACTGTGGCGCTGAACATTTTGCGCAGAGGTGGCGCGGGGTGTGGTGCACGGGGGGGAAGTGCTTGGAGGAGAAGCAGAGCTGCTCGCCCCCTTTTACTGCGTACGGCTGCTCCGTTGAGACCCAGAGTTCGACCGCCAGAGTTTTGTCTCCCGGAGGTCCTGATGCAATGATGAGGTATCCCATCGGGTTTATGGTGCCTTCTGGGTTCCTCGCCTCCTGGGCCCCTGCGATGCTAATTTTGGCGTCCCTGAACTGCTGTCTGATGACCCCTCCTGCACCGCGAGCTGGTCTCGCAGCGGTGGCCGACGCGCCCCTCGCAGAGGTAGCATTGCACGTGGCAGCTTACATTTCGATGGCGACGGTTTTTTTTGGGTATCTTTATGATTGGGTTCTGCGCGAAGGGCGGGGACTGACGTGCAACATATCTCACCTCCTCCAACGTCCAATTTCCGCCGGAATCGACAGGATATGCGTCGCGAGCGTGCTGAGGGGTTCGCTGCCACCACAACTAATCCATGTCTCTGTTGAAACGCAAGGCTGTGCGCAGAGGCTCAGGGGCAGGGGTAGGTAATGCTGCAGGGTCGCGCGCAGTCGAATTTGCTAGCTTATTCCATGGATTGTGCACATGCCCCTTGATGTGCCATAGAGCAACTCGATACTGGCGGCGTGCCCATTGGTACATATGGTACATTCTATATGCGATCTGCGTGCTGGCGTGCGGAACCTCGTGCACAAGCGCCATCCCCACCGCGGACTCGTTGTCGCGGAAGGTCCCAAGAGACGGAAACGCGTTCCAGTTGAGGCCCATAGTACTCGAGAATCCGCATGCACGACCATAAGATACCCATGAGTTGATACCCATGAGTTCAAGCGTGGTGCTCGTGATCTCGTCGCCGTGGAACTCTATTGACGTGGAATCCACTGCCGACATTTTCTCACAGCCCAGGTGGCACACGCCGCCTGCAGCATCGATTGATGTGGCTGCGAACGCCCATGCGCTGTCGGCCAGCGTGTTTCTGTACGGCGCGTCGCAGTACGGGAAAAGTCCAGACGGTCGATCAATGTCCGGCTTGGCAACTTAAATCGCAAGCTGTGCCATCGGGCGTAGCTCGATGCCATGTGCAGACTTTCGAGGGGTGAACCAATTGCGAAATTGAGCGAGCAGTTCTTGTCAATGTCCAGCTCGGCTGATTCCGAATTTGCTGTCCTGAGGGGTTACACCTGGTGGCAGAGGCTGAAGCTCCTCGAGCACTAAGGCACGTGGTGGCGGTGGCCTCAAGGTGCCCCCCTCAACCCAGGAGGCGCCCGGGGCTGCCGCCTCGTGGTTGGGGGAGGATGTAGTTGCCGAGGGGGGTGGGTTAGCATTGCGGGGTTCGCCCTGGCGTCCTGGCGGGCGCTTGCCGCGTAGTCGACGGCGGAGAGGAAGAGTATCTGAGACCTCTCTCCCACCAGAGTCGTCTAGCTCGTTATGCCTCAGAGGCGGTGCCTGGACATTTGCCTCGGGCGGAGACTTGCTCCTGATACGTAACCTTCTGGTCGGCATTGAATCTTGAAGAGGGGGCGCAGCAGGCGCAGACGGCATTGCCGCTATGTCGCTGCCGCTGAACTGCACTGTGCTCCACGGAGAACGATCTTGACTTTTTGAATTGGTGGGTGCAGAAGAGCAGAAACGATATTTTCCATCATGGAATGTGGAGCGCTGTTTTCAAGTAAGCCTTCGTCTCACTGGCGGCGGTGGCGCAGACGAAGGTGGTGGTGAGAGCTGAAAGTTTCTTGCCTTACCTCCCATGATGACCTGCCCCTGTGCGTTACAAATGTCCTGATCCCTCTGCGCTTTTCGTTTAGAGAGACCAGGACTGTTGCGCTTTGTGTAGGTATTGAGCACGGCAGCTTCAGCACGCTGTCTGACCCTAACGCCAGGCTGAACTTCAACCTGTACATGAGAAATGAACGGAGGACGAGCACTGGCAGGCGCTGCAACCCCGCGCCTGTTCTGACATGGCCTCTCTAGTGTCAATCACATCAACATCCCTGAACAGGATGACTTGAGGCTCACAAATAACTGACGGACCTCAAAGCTGGCAGTCCTCCATGTCTTCGTAGCACTTGTATTTGGGGCTTATCTTCTGCGTGGGGGAGGTGTCCTTGGGTCGTCCCGCTGGTGTTTCACCGCTTTGGTCGCCGTGGGCTCTGCGCTCGAGGGCGGGCTGCCGTTCTCTGCTTTCATGGCCTGGGAGATGGCGTTGGCAGCTTCCCTAGTGCTGGGGGCTGCTGCTGCTGACGCCGTCGCTGTCCACGCTGGTGGGTATATCTGCAGCGGCGACGGCTGCGTGTTCGGGGTAGTCGATGGAACCTCGACTGTGTTCTGGATGTGCTCGAACAAATTGTCTGGCCCAGGGGTGTGATCGATCTGAGTCATCGGCTGCGTTGGCTGCAAGTACACCTGAGAGGTGATCGGCGCGTGCTCCGCCTCCTCGGCCTCGACCTTGACTTCCTCCTTCTTGGGAAGTATCTGCGGTGGAGGTGGCGGCGGAGCAGCGAAGCTCGGCGCCTCCTGGGTTGCAGCCACTGGCGTGGTGGGCACTTCCTTGTCCACGGGGTTAGGGGTGCCGAAGCCCTTCTTGGCTGGTGGGGTGGCCGGGTGCGCTTCCGCTGCCATGGGGGTCGCAGTGCCACCCACGGGCGTCGCCGTGCCTTGTGCCACCTCTGCTGGTGCAGGCGCCGCCTGTGGTGGCAGCGGTGGCGTTGTAGGTGGTGCTGCACGCTGTTGCGCTGGTGGCGGTGGCGGAGGGGGCCACGGCCATTCGGCGTCTTGAGGGATCACAGCCGCCGCCTGCATGAATTGCCAGCTGCCCGCTGACTGCGCCTGGCGGGCGTGCTCTGCAAAGGGCTGGTGCTGTACTGAAGCCTCTGCTCCCACCTGCGACACCGCTGACTGATGGGAAGGCTGCTGAAACCCCGCCGACTGGATCATGCGTGCGGCGTGGAATTCATGCATTCTGCCGCCGTTGAGCATCTGTTCAACCTCCTCATCAGAACGAACCTGGCGGTTGGACACCTCCCTGAGCGCAGTCGCTGTGTTCCCCATGTGCCGCATGAGCTCGGCATCCCTGGCTGTGGCGCCCCAGGCGGCGTCTGGGGCTGCGCGACCAAGGGCGCGACGACCTGGGGCTGGGCTGGCGGCTGTTTTTTTTTGGTGGGGGGGGGGCGGCGGCGGCTGCGGGCGTGGCTGTTGGTCTCGCTCCTCGTGCTCCTCCGCTGGCTGCCGAAACTGCTCAGGAGGTTGCTGTTGCCGTGCTGCTGCTGGCCTGCGTTCGCGCGCGTCGCGCTCGGCTTGCCGCTGAGGCGGGGTATCTTCCATCAGCCAGTCTTCGACGTGCTCAACCTGTAGCTGGTCGATGGAGTCCTCTAGCTCGTCAATTGCCCTCTTGATGTCTTTCTCCTGGATCATCATGCAGTCGATGCGGCGCCGCAAGCTCTTTAGCTTCTCGCTCACTTTCAGGAGTCTGGTCCTGAGGGTGTTGACCTGCTTCTCGGTGCCATGACTGGCTCCGATCATGTGCTTGATGACATATAATTCCTGAGCCATATTTTCGTCTTGGCGGTCTGCCTCACAACTGGCGCAGTGGAGGTTGCCAAGCTTCTGGATCTGTCAAGGTCTCTTTGCGGTGCCTTGCGCCGTCGTCGTCGATGGATATCTGCTCGCCGTGCGCCGACGCGGCGAGGGAGGCGAAGATGGCCGCCTGCTCGTCCGCGTCGACAGGCGACAGCGGGCCGCCGCAACCCATCATCAGGCGCCGCGGCTTCTTGGTCGGCGGAGGGGACGACACATCTTCGAACGCCCCGTGGTGCGCCCTGGCGAGGCTGCGAAAAATCGCGACCTGTTCGGCGCGGTCCTCGGCTGACAACTCGCCGTGGCACCCGACGATCGGAGGCTGCGCCGCGATCGAGCATGGCGCCCGCGAGGCGCGCGGGGACGAGGGCCCGCACATGGACATTATACTCGAACCCTGTGGCCCAAGATGCCCCCCCGACCCCCCGAAATTAATGTTGATGGCGTGGCGACGGGGGGGCGTGAGTGGACAGAAATATTCGAACCCCAAAGCACCGCCTTTACTGAGATCAACATTGATGTCGGGGGCGCGGGGGTGATTTAGAATCTTCCTCGAATGTGAGAGGGTTCGAATATATTGTCCATCTACTGTCGCGCCTCCGACGTGCTGCCAGGTCGTCCGAATGGTCGTCAAGCTTGGCGCGTTGCCGCTTGTTTTGATCGATGGCAAGCGTGTGCGCGCCTTTTTTCCGTGACACCGCGATCAGCAGTTTGCCGATAGTGGATAGGGGAGTCGAGGGTGAGCAGGAGGGATGGTGGCAGAAAAAGCCGGAGCAGTCGGTCGGTGGAGTAGGCAGGGGACGGCCAGCCAGCGGGGGCGCTGTGTTGCGTGCCAGATTTTTTTGCCAGCGCTTCACGCGCGAGTCAGGCGTAGCGTGCTGCCGCTTGTTTGAATCGATGTCAAGCGTGTGCGCGCCTCGACTCCGTGGAACCGCGTTCGGCCGTCTCCGTTGCAGACGGTGGACGGAGCAGGTCAGGGTGAGCAGGAGGGATGCTTCGGAAAGGAATCATACATGTAAGAATTCAGACACTGAAATTCAAGACTGAATGGTCCTCTGGTACTCTCTTTTTTTCTCTCTCTCTCTCTGTCTCTCTCTGTCTCTTTCTCTCTTTCTCTCTCTCCCTCTCTCTCTCTCTCTTCTCCTCCTCCCCCTGGCGCCCTGAACTTGTTTATCGCTGGGGTTGATTACCCTGGGAAAACTAAGCACATGAGCTCCCCTACACGAGCAGATGAACATTTTAATTGTCATTGAGTGTTTACACATTAAAACGAATAAGTTTTGAACTTTGGATGTTTGCTTCTTCCTCTTCCTCTGCTTCTCCTGCTTTTCCTCCTTCTCATCCTTCCCCTCTTTCTTTTCTCATTTCTTTGGTTATCTCTCTCATTATATGTATTTTTCTTCTTGTCCCCCTGGCCCCCCAAACTTGTTTATCGCCGCGGTTGATTATCCTGGGAAAACTAAGCACATGCACGAGCAGGTGAAAATTTTAATTTTCATTAAGCGTGTATATATTGAATGTGATAAGTTTTGAATTTTGAAATTTGCTTCCTCCTTTCGCTTCTCCTCTTGCTCTTTCTCCTCCTTCTCATATCTTCCTCCTCTTCCTCCTCTAACTACTTCCTTTTCCTCTTCTTCTCTTGTTCTCTCTTTTCTTTCTCGTCTCCTTGCCCCCCTGAACTTGTTTATCGCTGGGGTTGATTATCCTGGGAAAACTAAGCACATGAGCTCCCCTGCACGAGCAGATGACAATTTCAATGTTCATTGAGCGTTTACAAATTGAATTTAATAAGCTTTGAACTTTGGATGTTTGCTTATTCCTCTTCTTTTGCTTCTCCTGCGTTTCCTCCTTCTCATCCTTCTCCTCTTTCTGTTCTTCTTTTTTATTATATTGTTCTTTCTATGTATTTTTCTTCTTGTCCCCCTGGCCCCCTGAACTTGTTTATCGCTGCGGTTGATTATCCTGGTACGAGCAAATAATTTTAAACGTTGCCACCGCTGGTTTATCTAACCTAGGCCTACCCCTAGGGCCTACCACTAGGCCTAGACCTACCCTAGAGCCTACCCCTAGGGCCTACCCCGAGGGCTTACCCTTAGGATTACCCTAGGGCCTACCCATAGGCTTACCCTAGGCCTACACGCCTAGGCCCATTTCTAGGCTTACCCTGGGCCTACCCCTAGAGCCTACACCGAGGCCTACCCTAAGCGTGCCCCTGGGGCCTACCCTAGGCTTACCCCTAGGGCCTACTTCTAAGCCTACCTTGTAGGGCCCAACCCTAGGCCTACACGCCTAGGCCCTACTCCTAGGCCTACACCACCAGCCCTACATTAGGCTTACCATAGGGTGACCAGGCCACCGCGCGCGCGCGCCTCTGAGCTTCACCTCTATACTCTTCACCATTCGTACATCAACATTCGATAATAGTAAAGGTTGGAGGAGGCTGCGAGCGAAACGAGCACGCTCGTCGAGGACCATCGACAGTGGAACAGCGCGTTGAGTTCGAGAAATCTCAGAGGCCATGGTCTCGATCGAGACCGCCGAGATCAATGGCTGACCGCTCCTACAGCCGTTGGCGAGACATCTTCCCCGAGGACATGGCTGCTCGTCTCCCGAGCGATTGGCGAGGCATCTTCTCCGAGGAGAGCCTCGCGCCGTTCGAGAACACCCAAGACATGTTCGAGGCGATGCGGCAAGAGCTCGGGCTCACAGGACCGCCCGAGAACACGCAGTGGCCCGAGGA
>CAUYUJ010005996.1:40000-56929 GCA_963575745.1 Prorocentrum cordatum | reverse complement strand
TTCGAAGAGCTTTTTGTCGTTTTACGCCTCTGGAAGCCGCTTTCGGGCCCCGGGATCGTCGAAATTCAATCCATGGTGAAGAACTGCTTCGGAGGGGCCCTGGGAAGGGCCCGGGGGCCGATTTTAATTCGATTTCGGTCATCCTGGGAGGAGGAGGGGGCGGGCGACGACGAGGGCGAGGAGGAGGAGGAGGACGAGGAGGGCGAGGGTTGGACATGACTGGGCGCCCCCGTAAGGTGACCCGGTTCGTTCGAATGTGTTTCGCAAATATTATTGGGAATCTCGTTCAAAGTAAACTCCGACCCTCCACCCCTCCAGCCTCCGCCGCAGGCGCCCGAAGACAAATAATTTCAAATTGCGGCCGTGCCCCCAAATTTGAAGCATGCCCCTTTGCGTTGCCCGGGGCCCCCCAGGAATCCCAGGGGCCCCGACGGATTCTGTTGGTTTGTGGAGGATTCCTCGAACCTTGCATCCTGGAGGATTCATTCCTGGGCGCTCTCTTGGAGCCGTTTCCAATCAGCGGATGGCGCACCCAACGACGCGCATACGCGCGCGCGCGTGGCGCGTGCTCACTACTGTGTTGACCGCACTTGAACAGTCGCCATGCTGGCCTGGAGACTCAAGTGACCCCTGAGCGGTGACCGATTGGATGTTGAACTTAAAAGTGGTTCACCACCTATGAGCGAATTGGCATAACCAACGACGCGCGTGTGCGCGCGCGTGCTCAGCTGTATTGACCGCAATGGACCACTCGCCATGTTGGCCTGGAAATTCAAGCAAGCCCTCAGCGGTGACCGATTGGATTTTGAAGTGATGATGGGTTCACCACCTATCAGTGCATTGGCACAGCCAACGACGCGTGCGCGCGTGGCGCGTGCTTAGTTTTGTATTGGCCGCAGTAGAACACTTGCCATGATGGCCTGGAAAATCAAGCCAGCCCTTGGCGGTGACCGTTTGGGTTGTGAAATGCACATGGATTCGCCACCGATCAGTGAATTGGCACAGCCAGCGACGCGAGTACGCGCGCGCGCACGCGCGCGGTGCGCGTGATCAGTTCTGGCTTGACCGCAGTAGAACAGTCGCCATGTTGGCCTGGAAACGCAAGTGGGCCCTTAGCGGTGACCGATTGGATTTCGAGGCTGACACTGGTTCACCGCTTATCAGCGACTTAGCACAGCCGCGGACGCGCGCGTCGCGTGCTCAGTTCTGCATTGAGCGCAAAAGAACAGTCACAATGTGGCCAGGAGACTGAAGTGAGCCCTTAGCGGTAGCCGATTGGATTTTGCAGTTAACATGGCTCCACCGCGTGTCAGTGAATGGGCACAGCCAACGACGCGTGCGCGCACGCGCGTGCTCAGTTCTGCGGTTCGTCAAAGAACCGTGGCAATGTTGGCCTGGAGACTCAAGTGAGCCCTTAGCGGGGACCGATTTGATTTTGAAGTGAACATGGGTTCACCACCCATCAGTGAATTGGCACTGCCAACGACGCGCGTACGCGCGCGCGCGTGGCGCGTGCTCGGTTCTTATATTGGCCGCAATAGAACATTGGCCATTTTGGCCTGGAACCTCAAGTGGGCCCTTAGCAGTGACCGATTGGATTTTGAAGCAAACCTGGGCTCACAAACTATCAGTGCCTTGGCACAACCAACGGCGCGCGTACGCGCGCTTGACAAGGTGTCAGTTCTGTATTGACCGCAACGGAATAGTCGCCATGTTGTCCAGGAAACTCACGTGAGCCTTTAGCGGTGGCCGATTGGATTTTGAAGTTAACCTGCGTTTGTCACCTACCAGTGAATTTGCGCCGCCAACGGCGTGCGCGCGCGTGGCGCGTGCTCAGCTCTGTATTTACCGCAAAAGAGCAGTCGCCATTTTGACATGGAAAATCAAGTGAGCCCGTAGCGCTGACCGGTTGAATTTTGAAATGAACATGCGCCCACCACTTATCACTGGATTGGCGCATCAAATGACGCGCGCGCGTGGCGCGAGCTCAGTTCTGCATCGACAGCAATACAGGCGCCACGTTGGTCTGGAGACTCAAGTGAGACTTTAGCGGCAGCCAACGACGCGCGCGCGTGGCGAGCGCTATTCTGTGCTGGCCGCACTAGAACAGTCGCAATGTTGGACTGGAAGCTCAAGTGAGCCCTTAGCGGTGACCGATCGGATGTTGAAGTTAGGGTGGGTTTTATCTGTGAAGAATTGGCACAGGAGGCTCGTGCTCACTTCTGTATCGGCCGCACCATAAGAATCGCCACGTTGGCCGGGGAGCTTAAGTGAGCCCTGAGCGGTGACCGATTAGATTTTGATGTTAGCATGGGTTCGCTATCTACCAATGAATTGGCACAGCCAACGACGCGCGTGCGCGCGCGCGTGGCGCGTGCTCGGTTCTGCATTGGCCGCAATGGACGGTCGCCATGTTGGCTTGGAAACTCAAGTGAGGCCTCCGCGGTGGCCGGTTTTATTATATAGTGAACATGGGTTCACCACCTGTCAGTGAATTGGCACAGCCAACGTCGCGCGCGCGCGCCCGTGGCGCGCACTCTCTTCTGCGTTGATCACAATAGAACAGTCGCCATGCTGGCCTGGAAACATCATAGGGGTCACTACATCACCAGGGACAACGCCAAGAAAACAACGTCGACGACGCACGGGGGCATCAACGCTAGGGGGGTGGAAGCCAAAACTCGCGACGGGGGCCCGCGAGAGAAAGGGTAACTGGGCAAAAAAAAAAAACAACGACGACGGCATCCCGGGCGGCAAACACATTCGAAAAAAAACGACGAAGAGACTCTCCCCGAACACTTCCCTGAATCTCCTACTTGCACTTGGGTTTTGCACTAGGGCGTTAAAGAAAAGGAATTGCACAACAACTACTACTACTACTACTACTACTACCACTTGTACTAAGGAGTTGTACCAGGGAGATGCGCTAGGGAGCTGTACAATGGATATGAAGTGGTACTACCAGGGAGCCAGGGAGTTGTGCTAGGGAGTTGTGTTACTACTACTACTACTACTACGACTACTACTACTACTACCACTACTACCACTACTACTACTACTACTACTACTACTACTACTACTACTACTACTACTACTACTACTACTACTACTACTACTACTACTACTATCACGACTACTACTACTTCTACGACTACTACTACTACTACTACTACTGCTACTTCTACGACTACTACGGCTACTATCACTACTACTTCTACTGCTACTGCTACTACTACTACTACGGCAACTACTACTACGACTACGACTACGACTACGACTGCGACTACGACTACGACTACGACTACGACTACGACTACGACTACTACTACTACTACTACTACTACTACTACTACTACTACTACTACTAATACCTACTACTACTCCTACTACTACTACTACTACGACTACTACTACTACGACTACTACTACTACGACTACTACTACGACTACTACTACTACTACTACTACTACTACTACTACTACTACTACTACTACTACTGCTACTTGTACTTGGGAGTCGTATGGCCAACATGGCGACTTGTCCATTGTCGACAACGCTGGAATCCTCACGCGGTGCGCGCGCACGCGCGCGGGGCGCCTGTAGTGGCCATGACAGAGAACATACTGAAGAAGCCAGGTTACCTCCGAAACGCAATCATTCACCGCTAAGGGGCCACTTTAGTTTCCAGGCCAACATGGCGGCTTTTCCATTGTCGACAATAAGAAAAGCCTCACGCGGCGCGCGCGCTCGCGGGGAGTCTGTAGCGGCCACGACAAAGGTCGTGCGCAAGAAGCCATGTGACCTCGGAAATCACGGCGGTCACCGCTCAGGGCCCAGTTTAGTTTCCAGGCCCAAATAGCGACTTTTCCATTGTCGACAATGAGGAAGTCCCCGCGCGGCGCGCGCGCGCACGAGGGGAGTCTGCAAGTTAGTGGCCATGAAAGAGTACATGCACAAGAAGCCAGATTACCTCGGAAATGCAACCGGTCACTGCTAAGGGGCTACTTTAGTGTCCAGGCCAACATGGCGACTTGTCCATTGTCGACATAAGGAAAGTCCTGACGCGGCGCGCGCGCGCTGGGAGCCTGTGGAGGCCATGACAGAGAACATGAACAAGAAACCATGTCACCTCCCAAATCCAATCGGTCACCGCGAAGGGGCCACTACACTTTCCAGGGCAACTTTGCGACTTTCCATTGTCGACTATAAAAAATCCCCACGCGGCGCGCGCGCGCGCGGGGGATCAGCGGTGGCCATGGCAGAGAACATACACAATAAGCAACGTTGCCTCGGAAATCCCATCGGTAAGCGCTAAGGGCCGCTTTATTTTCCAGGCCAACATAGCGACATCTCCATTGGCGACAATAAGGAAAGCCTTACGCGGCGCGCGCGCGGGCAGTCTGTGGTGGCCATGACAGAGAGCATCTACAAGAAACCATGTCACCTCGGAAATCCAATCGGCCCCGCTACGGGGCCACCTTAGTATCCAATGATGGGGGTCCTCCCATGTCTTGATCTCCGTTCTGGTTTATTTTCAAAGAACGTTCGCCGCCGCACCGTCGGTTTTGCTTGGCCGGCGCGGCACATCCATCTGCGTATACCCCCCCGGGCGCCGTCGGACCGATGCGTCTGCGCAGTCTCTGTTGATCTGTCTGCCCCAACCCAGGCGCCGTCGCACCCTCGGCTTTGCTTCGCCGGTGGCGTCCATCCATGCATCTATCTGTGCCGCGCCCGGTCGCCGTCGCACGGGCGCAGACTTGCATGCGACCGCGCCGGCGCATTCTATTGTGGACAATGCAGAACTCAGACGCGCGCGCGCGGCAGAGTTCAGCATTGTCAATAATAGAACCGGTGACATGTATTCCCAAAAACTGAATTCAAAATTTCCGTGGCTCTTTGAGGGGGCCGACGGACGCGTCGACCTTTCTATGGTGGACCATACAGAACTCAGACGCGCGCGCGCGACAGAGTTCTGTATTGTCCACATTAGCATAGTCGACATGTAATTCCAAAAGCTGAGTTCAAAATTTCTGTGGCTCCTTCAGGGGGCAGACGGAAGCGTCGACTTTTCTGGTGTGGACATAACATCACTCAGACGCGCACGCGCTGACTTCTGCATCGCCACCTTGGCGTAGTCGACATGTAACTCCAACAAATGAATTCAAACTTTCTGTGGCTCTTCAAGGAGGCCGACGGACGCGTCGACTTTTCTATAGTGGGAGATACAGAGCTCCGACGCGCGCGCGCGCAACAGAGTTCTGAATCGTCCACAATAGAGAAGTCGACATGTAATTCCAAAAACTGGAGACAAAATTTCTATGGCTTTTGAAAAGGGCGACGGACGCGTCGACTTTTCTATTGTGGGCAATACAGAACTCAGACGCGCGCGCGACAGAGTTCTGTATTGTCCACAATAGAAGCCGATGTGTAGTTCCAAAAACTGAATTCAAAATTTCTGTGGCTCTTTAAGGAGGCCGACGGACGCGTACACATTTCTAGTGTGGACAATACAAGACCCAGAGGTGCGCGCGACAGAGTCCTGTGTTTGTCCAGAATATAAAAAATCGACACGTGATTCCAAAAATGGGATTCAAAATTTCTGTGGAGGGGGGCGACGGACGCGTCGACTTTTCTATTGTGGACAATGCAAAACTCAGACGCGCGCGCGCGCGACAGAGTTCTGTATTGTCCACGCTAGAAAAATCGATGTGTAGTTCGAAAAACTGAATTCAAAATCTGTGGCTCTTTAAGGAGGCCGACGGACGCGTCGACTTTTCTAGCGTGGACAACACAGAACTCAGACGCGCGCGCGCGCGAGCGCGACAGAGTTCTGTATTGTCCACATTATAGAAGTAGACATGTGGTTTCAAAAACTGGAATCAAAAGTTCTGTTGCTCTTTAAGGGGGCCGACGGACGAGTCGACTTTTCTACTGTGGACAATGCAGAACTCAGACGCGCGCGCGCGCGCGACAGGGCTCTGTATTGTCCATGATAGAAAAGGTGACGTGTTTTCCAAAAACTGATGTCAAAATTTCTGTGGCTCTTTTAAGGGGGGCGGCGGACACATCCATATTTCTAGCGTGGACAATGCAGAACTCAGACGCGCGCGCCAAAGAGTTCTGAATCGTCCGCAATAGAGAAGTCTGCATGTAATTTTCAATAAACTGTATTCAAAATGCATGTGGCTTTTTTAAAAGGCCGACGGACGCGTCCACATTTCTAGCGTGGACAACACAGGACTCAGACGCGCGCGCGCGCGACAGAGTTCTGTATTGTCCACAATAGGAAAGTCGACATGTAGCTCCAAAAACTGAATTCAAAATTTCTGTGGCTCTTTAAGGAGGCCGACGGACGCGCCGACTTGTCTAGCGTGGACAAGAACTCAGACGCGCGCGCGCGCGACAGAGTTCTGCATTGTCCACAATAGAAAAGTCGACATGTACTTCCAAATGCTGAACTCAAAATTTTTGTGGCCCCTTAAGGGGGCCGACGGACGCGTCGGCTTTTCTATTGTTGACAATGCAGAACTCAGACGCGCGCGCGCGCGAGACAGAGTTCTGTATTGTCCACAATAGAATAGGTGACATGTACCTCCAAGAACTGAATTGAAAATCTCTGTTGCTTTTTAAGAAGGCAGACGGACTCCTCCACATTTCTAGCGTGGACAATACAGAACTCAGACGTGCGCGCGCGCGACAGAGTTCTGTATTGTGCACAATATAGAAGTCGACATGTAACTCCAAAAAACTGAATTCAAACTTTCTCTGGCTCTTTAAGGAGGCCGACGGACGCGTCGATTTTTGTAGCGTGGACAATACAGAAATCGGGCGCGCGCGCGACAGAGTTCTGTATTGCCCACAGTAGCATAGTCGACATGTAACTCCAAAAAACTGAATTCAATTTTTCTGTTGCTCTTTAAGGAGGCAGACGGAAACGTCGCTTTTTCCAGTGTGGACATCACATAACTCAGACGCGCGCGCGACAGAGTTCTGTATTGTCCGCATAGGCGACATGTAATTCCAAAAGCTGAATTCAACATATCTGTGGCTCTTAAATGAGGCCGACGGACGCGTCGACGTTTGTTTTGTGGACAATGCAGAACTCAGACGCGCGCGCGCACGCGCGACACCGTTGTGTACTGTCCACAATAGAGTAGGTGACATGCATTTCCAAAAACTGATTTCAATTTCTGTGGCTCTTCAAGGAGGCCGACGGACGCGTCAACATTTCTAGTGTGGACAATACAAAACTCAGACGCGCGCGCGCGCGCGAACGCGACAGAGTTCTGTATTGTCCACAGTAGCATAGTCGACATGTAATTCCAAAAACTGAATTCAATTTTTCTGTTGCTCTTTAAGGAGGCAGACGGAAACGTCGCTTTTTCCAGTGTGGACATCACATAACTCAGACGCGCGCGCGACAGAGTTCTGTATTGTCCGCATAGGCGACATGTAATTCCAAAAGCTGAATTCAACATATCTGTGGCTCTTTAAGGAGGCTGGCGGACGCGTCGACCTTTCTAGTGTGGACAATACAGAATTCATGGCAGCGACGGACCGCCGAGGCGCTTGGATTGCACTTCCGCGCGCCTGCGCGCCCTTGAAGGCACCGCAGGGCCCCTTCGGTGGCCTGCAGGCCGCCGCGCGGCAGCAAAGGCTCGCAATGTTGGCAAGTGTGTCGATAGCCACGACGCAAGCGCACTCGCTGGAATCAGCGCCGCGCTGCCTCCAGCGAGTGCGCTTACGGCGTGGCTAGCGACACACCGGCCCGGGCCGGCTGTCGCTAGCCACGCCGCAAGCGCACTCGCTGGAATCAGCGCCGCGCTGCCTCCAGCGAGTGCGCTTACGGCGTGGCTAGCGACACACCGGCCCGGGCCGGTGTGTCGCTAGCCACGCCGCAAGCGCACTCGCTGGAATCAGCGCCGCGCTGCCTCCAGCGAGTGCGCCTGCGACGTGGCTAGCGACACACCGGCCCGGGCCGGTGTGTCGCTAGCCACGCCGTAAGCGCACTCGCTGGAATCAGTCGCTGCATTCGCTTGCGAGTTCAGCAACGGCGTAGTTTTCTAACGCGGCGCCGGCTTAGCCATTGGTGTTGCTTCTCCTTCTATCGTCTGTAAGCCCAAGGATGTCAGTACGTATTGTGCGATTCGAAAAGTGTTCTGGTGGAGCCACCCGGTGCTCGCGATCCTGGTCACTGCATCGAAATGTGTTCGTGAACCAAGAACGGCCAGGGGCAGGGATCAGGGGCACTGGTGACCAGGGGCAACGAGGGGGGGGGATAGGCCCAGAGGGGACGCATGGACCCTGAATCGCTCATTCGTCGCCGATCGGGGCCTGAGTGCCCCACCCTGCCAAGGAACGTGTGGTTTCGCTATCGGGGGCCTATCGCAGATCTCTCGGCGATGTATCGCCGATTTAAGGTCATTGCTTCACCCCTTGTGCCAGTCCCCCCCTCTCGTTGCCATCAGGTGATCGCCCTGATGGGGCAACGAGGGCACTGCTTGTTCGCCCCTCTCGTGCCGCATGTATATGGCAAGAACTCGTTCGCATACTTCGTGTTCAGCGCTGACACGGCGCATTCGTGCCAGTAGGGCGACTGTGGGCCATTGCGCAGCTGCGCCGATAGGCGGGCGCATTCGCTTGATTCAGCGCTCCAGGATGGCCAGCAAGAGCGATGACGTGTCGCTGGAGCGGGGGGGCTGCCCCCCCACCGTAGCGACACTCCGGTCCGGTACTGAGTGTCGCTCGGCCCTTCCCTGTTGCAGTGTTGGCGCGACACCCAATGGCGAGGGAAGATGAGAGGGGAGTCCACACTGCAGCGCGGGAGGGCCGAGCGACACTCAGCACCGGACCTGAGTGTCGCTACGGCGGGGGGGCCGCCCCCCTGCTCTAGCGACGCCATTTTTTTTCAATCGACGTGGTTGGCTTGCTTGGGCCGCTGAATCGAACAAGTGCGCTTTGGCATGACCTGGCGGACATCAACCCAGCCCGCTCTCCGTCTCTTTCTTGCCATGTTTCGCACCCTCCACTTCCCGGCCATCCACCCTATTTCCTCACGCAGTGCTTGCACTTAGGGGTTCTTACTTCTGTTCTAAGGAACTGGGCCTGTGGGCCGGTCTGGCGGCTCCCTGCCGACCGTCGCCGCCCCGTCGCCGCCTCGTCGCCGCCCGTCGTCTGGGCCGGTGTGCCGGCCTTGCGGTTCCGTGCCGGCCGTCGCCGCCCCGTCGCCGCCCGTTGCCTGGGCCTGTGCGTCGGTGTGGCGGCTGCAGGCCGGCCGTCGCCGCTCCGTCGCCACATCGTCGCCGCCCACAGAGATTGCACGACATAGACTTGCCCACATAGCTTGCCCACATAGATTGCACCACATAGGTTGCACCACATAGATTGCACCACATAGAATGCACCACATAGCGTACACCGCGTAGAGTGCACCACAGATATTGCGCCACATGGATTGCACCACATAGGTTGTACCACATATATTGTGCCACACACATATATATACATATATATATATATATTGCACCACGTAGACTGCACCACATAGACTGCACCACATAGTCTGCATCACATAGCTTACACCACATATATTGAACCGCGGAGATTACACCACATAGCTTCCACCACATATCGTGCACCACATAGATTGCATCACATAGCTTACACCACATCGATTGCACCGCATAGAGCGCACGCACGATGTAGCTTACACCACGCAGATTGCACGACAGAGATTGCACGCACCACAAAGCCTACACCACATAGATTGCACAACATAGGGTGCACGAACCACGTAGCTTACACCACATATTTTGCACCAAAAATATTGTACGCGTTACATAACGTACACCACATCTATTGCACCACATAGAGTGCACGGAGCACATAGCTTACACCACAGATATTGCATGCACCACATAGCTTACACCACATATTTTGCGCCACAACGATTACACGCAGCACATAGCGCTTACCACATATATTGCACAACAGAGAGTGCACGCACCACATAGCTTGCACCTCATAGATTGCACCACATGAAGTGCACGCACCACATAGCTTGCAGCACAGAAATTGCACCACAGAGATTGCCCGCACCACAAAGCCTACACCACATATATTGCACCACAGAGGTTGCACGCACCACGTAGCCTATACCACATATAATGCACCACACAGATTGCACGCGACACGTAGCTTACACCACATATATTGGACCGCAAAGAGTGCACGCACCACATAGCTTACACCAAATATATTGCATCACAGAGAATGCACGCACCACATAGCTTGAACCATATAGATTGCACCACAGAGGTTGCACGCACCACTAAGGTTACAGCACATATATTGCACCACATGGGGTGCACGCGCTACACACCTTACACCACATTCCAATACGTTTCCAAGAGGACCCCAAGACGGTTCTAAGAGGGCCCATGTCCAACTCGGAGTTGGACATGGCCAAGGCCCTGGGAAGAGCCCAAGAGGGCCCCAAGACGTTTCCAAGATGGCCCCAAGAGAATCCCAAGAGGGCCCCAGACCAACTCTATGACATAGAATTGGTTTGGGGCCCTCTTGGGGGCCTCTTGGAGCCGTCCTGGGGCCCTCTTGGGCCCCTCTGACGGCCCTGGGAAGGGTCCCAAAAGGCCCCGAGCGGGCTCCAAGAAGCTCGAAGAGGGCCCCAAGAGGCTCCCATGAGGGCCTCGAGATCGGTCACGCGACAAAGGCGTCGCGTGACCGCTCTTGGGGACCTCCTGGGGCCGTCTTGGGGCCCTCCTGGGCCCTTCCGAGGGCCCTGGGAAGGGGCCAAGAAGGCCCCATGAGCGCTCTAAGAGGGCCCTAAGAGGGTCCCAAGAAGGGCCCAAGAGCGCATGTCGTGTGCATGTCGTCGTCGTTCTGGGCCCCATGTCCACGACATGCGCACGACATGCGCGATAAGAGCCCTCTGGGGGCTCTCTCGGAACCTGCTTGTGGCTATATTGGGCCCCCCTTGGAGCCGTCTTGGGGTTCTCTTGGGCCCTTCCGAAGGCCCCAGGAAGGGTCCAAGAGGGCCCCGAGAGGGCTCCAAGGGGCTCCAAGAGGGCCCCAAGAGGCCCCCAAGAGGGCCCCGAGATCGGTCACGCGAGAGAGGCTTCGCGTAAACGCTCTTGGGAGTTTCTTGGACCGTTATGGGGCTCTCTTGGGCCCCTCCGACGGCCCTGGGAAGGGTCCAGGAGGGTCGACGGGGCCTGGGAAGGGCCATTTCTTTTATGTCATAGGGGCCGATGTGTCGCGGGCGGGTCGCGAGGCGGGTGGGTCGCGGGTGGGTCGCAGGCGCTGCGCCCGCCTGCCCGCGCCCTCACTGTTATCCGCAATTGCGGGGTGCTACGTATCCCCCCCGTGGCCATCTTGGGCCTTTCCTGGGGGCCCGCTTCGGGCCCTGTCGGGGGCCCTCTTGGAGCCCTCTTGGGGCACTCTTGGAGGCCTCGGCCCCCTCCAAGACGGCCTGGGAGGGCTCCAGGACAGCCCCAAGGATGCCCCAAGTGAGTTCCAGAGGCCCCCAAGTGCGGCGTGCAATTGCACACCTTCCTTGGGGCCATCTTCTTGGGGCCCTCGGGCCTCTTCAAGACGGCCTGGGAAGGCTCCAAGAGGGAGTTCGAATGTCACGGAGTGGGTGCAAGACGGCCTGGGAGGGCTCGGCTCCAAGAGGGCGTCCAAATATCACGGAGTCGGTGCAAGACGGCCTGGGAAGGACCCAAGAGGGAGCTACAATGTCACGGAATCGGTGCAAGTCGGCCTGGGAGGGCTCCACGACGACGACGACGACGACGCAACGGGGGCAGCTCACGACGACGACGACAGCTCACGAAGACGACGACGACGACGACGACGACGACGACGACGACGACAACGACGACGACAGCTCACGAACTTCTGGCGGTTGAGGGCGGCCAGTGTGGCCACGCCCGTCCACCACTCTGTCCCTCTTTCCGCCCTCCCCTCCCCTCATCCCCCATCCCTCCGGCCTCTCCGTCCATCTGTCCCCTCCCTCCTCTCCTCCCCGGTCGGTTTTCTGGCCATGGCTCGGGCCTCCGGCGGCCGCTCGGGACGATTCCCGCACCCCCGGGACACAATTTTCCATCCCGGGTCATTGTGTGACGGCTCCGGGGTCTGGAAGCGGCCCCAGGGGGCCGAAAACGACAAACAACTGCCTCGAATCTCGAACTCTTCTTCCTCCTCCTCCTCCTCCTCCTCCTCTTCCATGACGGGGCGCTGCTGTTCAACCCTATCGATTAGCTACTTCTTCTCTGGTTTTCGGCGTAAGGCCAGGGTTACCCTGAACTTACCCAAGCATTTCAAAGTGTTGTGAAACAACACTAAATACAACCTCATCATTCTGGGACCGGCCTGGGGCTTGAAAGTATAGGGTAACTTTGAATTTGCCGACGAAGCATAAAAGCTTCGGCCACACTAGCATAGTCGACATGTAATTCCAAACACTGAATTCAAAATTTTGTTGCTCTTTGAAAAAGGCAGACGGACGCGTCGACTTTTCTTAATGTGGACGTTATATGACTCAGATGCGTGCGCGTGCGGCAGAGTTCTGTATTGTCCACATTCGCAAAAGTGGCATGGAATCCCACAAATTGAAATAAACATTTCTGTGGCTCTTTAAGGAGGCCGACGGGCGCGTCGACTTTTCTGGCTTGGACAATACAGAACTCAGACGCGCGCGCGCGACAGAGTTCTGTATTGTCCACAATAGAATAGGTGACATGCATTTCCAAAAACTGTATTCACAATTTTTGTGGCTCTTCAAGGAGGCCGACGGACGCGTCCACATTTCGAGTGTGGACAATACAGAACTCAGACGCGCGCGCGCGACAGAGTCCTGCGTTGTCCTGAATATAAAAGTCGACATGTGGTTCCAAGAACTGAATCCAAAATTTCTATGGCCCTTTAAAGAGGCCGACGGGCGCGTCGACTTTTCTATTGTGTGTATAACTCAGACGCGCGCTCGCGCGACAGAGATCTGCATTGTCCACAATAGCAAAGTCGACATGTGATTCCAAAAACAGAATTAAACAATTCTGTGGGTCTTTAAGGAGGCCGACGGACGCGTTCACCTCATTCTAGTGTGGACAATACAAGACGCAGACGCGCGCGCGCGCGACAGAGTTCTGTATTGTCCACATTAGCATCGTCGACACGCGATTGCACACATTGAATTCAAAATTTCTGTGGCCTTCTAAGGAGGCAAACGGACGCGTTCACCATTCTAGTGTGGACAATACAGAACTCAGACGCGCGCGCGCGCGCGACAGAGTTCTGTATTGCCCACAATAGCAAAAACGGCATGTGATCCCAAAAACTGAATTCAAAATTTCTGTGGCTCTTTAAGGAGGCCGACGGACGCGTCGATTTTTCTAGTGTAGACAAGGCAGAACTCAGACGCGCGCGCGCGCGACAGAGTTCTGTATTGTCCACAATAGCAAAGTCGACGTGTGATTCCAAAACCTGACCTCAAAATTGCTGCGGCCCTTGAAGGAGGCCGACGGACGCGTCGTGTTTTCTGTTGCGGACAGTACAGAACTCAGACGCGCGCGCGCGACAGAGTTCTGTATTGTCCACAACAGAAACAGTCGACATGTAATTCCAAAAACGGAATTCAAAATTTCCGTGGCCATTTAAGGACGCCGACGGACGCGTCGACTTTTCTATTGTGGAAAATGCAGAACTCAGACGCGCGCGCGCGACAGAGTTCTGTATCGTCCACGATAAAATAGGTGTCATGTATCTCCAAAAACTGAATTCAAAATTTATGTGGCTCTTTGAGGAGGCCGACGGACGCGTCCACATAGCTAGTGTGGACAATACAGAACTCAGAAGCGCGCGACAGAGTTCTGTATTGTCCACATTCGCATAGTCGACTTGTGATTGCAAGAACTGAATTCAAACTTTCTGTGGCTCTTTAAGGAGGCCGACGGACGCGTCGACTCTTCTATTGTGGACAATACAGAACTCAGACGCGCGCGCGCGCGCGACAGAGTTCTGTATTGTCCACATTAGCATAGTCGACATGTAATTCCCAAACTGAATTCAAAATTTCTGTGGCTCTTTAAGGAGGCCGACGGACGCGTCGACTTATCTAGTGTGGACCATACAGAACTCAGACGCGCGCGCGGCAGAGTTCTGTATAGTCCACATTAGGAAAGTCGACGCGATTTCAAAAACTGAATTCAGAAGTTCGGCGGCTCTTTGAAGAGGCCGACGGACGCGTCCACCTCTTTCTAGTGTCGACAATACAGGACTCAGACGCGCGCGCGCGACAGAGTTCTGTATTGTCCACAATAGAAAAGTCGACATGTGCTTTCAAAAAAAGAATTCCAAATTCCGGTGGCTCTTTGAGGAGGCCGACGGACGCGTCGACTGTTCTAGTGTGGGCAATGCAGAACTCAGACGCGCGCGCGCGCGACAGATTTCTGTATTGTCCTCAATAGCAAAGTCGACATGTGATTCCAAAACCTGAATTCAAAATGTGTTGTGGCTCTTTAAGGAGGCCGACGGACGCGCCCACATTTCTAGTGAGGACGCTACAGAATTCAGACGCTCGCGCGACAGAGTTCTGTATTGTCCACAGTATAAAAGCCGACATGTGATTCCAAAAACTGAATTCAAAAATTCTGTGGCTCTTTGAGGAGGCCGGCGGTCGCGTCGACTTTTCTAGTGTGGACAATACAGAACTCAGACGCGCGCGACAGAGTTCTGTATAGTCCACATTCGCACAGTTGACATGTGCTTTCAAAAAAGAATTCCAAATTCCCGTGGCTCTATGAGGAGGCCGACGGACGCGTCGACTTTTCTATTGTGGGCAATACAGAACTCAGACGCGCGCGCGAGACAGAGCTCTGTATTGTCCACAATAAGATAGGTGACATGAATTTCCAAAAACTGAGTTCAAAATTTCTGCGGCTCTTAAGGAGGCCGACGAACGCGTCCGCATTACGAGCGTGGACAATACAGAACTCAGACGCGCGCGCGCGCGACAGAGTCCGTTGTTGTCCAGAATATAAAAGTCTGCATGTATTTCCAAAAACTAAATTCAAAAATTCGGTGGCTCTTTGAGGAGGCCGGCGGGCGCGTCGACTTTTCTAGCGTGTATAACTCAGACGCGCGCGCGCGCGACAGAGTTCTGAATTCTCCACGATAGCACAGTCGACATGTCATTCCAAAAACAGAATTCAAAATTCATGTGGCTCTTTAAGGAGGCCGACGGACGCGTCGACTTCTCTGTTGCGGACAATACAGAACTCAGACGCGCGCGCGCGCGACAGAGTTCTGTATTGTTCACAATAGACCAGGTGACATGTATCTCCAAAAACAGAATTCAAAAATTATGTGGCTCTTTGAGGAGGCCGGCGGACGCATCGACTTTTCTAGCGTGGGCAATGCAGAACTCCGACGCGCGCGCGCGCGACAGAGTTCTTGTATTGTCCCCATTAGCATGGTCGACATGTAATTCCAAAAACTGAATTCAAACTTTCTGTGGCTCTTCCAGGAGGCCGACGGACGCGTCGACTCTTCTATTCTGGACAGTACAGAACTCAGACGCGCGCGCGCGACAGACTTCTGAATCGTCCACATTAGCATAGTCGACATGTATTTCCAAACGCTGAATTCAAAATTTCTGTGGTTCTCTAAGGGGGCGGACGGACGCGTAGACTTTTCTAGTGTGGACAATGCAGAACTCAGACGCGCGCGCGAGAGTTCTGTACTGTCCACAATAGACTAGGTGACATGTAATGCCAAAAACAGAATTCAAAATTTCTGTGGCTCTTCAAGGAGGCCGGCGGACGCGTCGACTTTTCTAGTGTGGACAATACAGAACTCAGACGCGCGCGCGCGCGACAGAGTTCTGTATTGTCCACAATCGCAAAATCGGCATGTGATCCCAAAAACTGAATTCAAAATTTCTGTGGCTCTTTAAGGAGGCCGACGGACGCGTCGACTCTTCTATTGTGGACAATACAGAACTCAGACGCGCGCGCGCGCGACAGAGTTCTGCATTGTCCACATAAGCATAATCGACATGTAATTCCGAAAAAAATGAATTCAAAATTTCTGTGGCTCTCTAAGGAGGCCGACGGACGCGACGATTTTTCTAGTGTGGACAATACAGAACTCAGACGCGCGCGCGCGACAGAGTTCTGTATTGTCCACAATGAAAAGTCGACGTGTATTTCCAAAAACTGAATTCAAAATGCCTGTGGCTTTTTAAGGAGGCCGACGGACGCGTCCACTTGTCTAGCGTGGGCAATGCAAAAGTCAGACGCGCGCGCACGCGACAGAGTTTTTGCATTGTCCACTATAGAACTGTCGACATGTAATTCCACAAACTGAATTCAAGCATTCCATGTACAGGGCATCTGTCTGCCCCCCCCGTCGCCGTCGCACCGCGCGGAGAGTTTCGGAAACAAATGGAAGGTCCATCTGTCGCGGCCCCGCCGGTCGCTGTCGCACCGTTAGCCAGCCTGCGTGATTTGTGCTGCGCATGTGTGTGCCCCCCCCCCCGTCGCCGTCGCGCCAAAAATATTGCGTGCCACGCGTGCTTGAAGTGAGCTGTCCACGGCGAGCATATCGCACATCGCACAGCTCATTTGACCGATTAAAAAATGGCCCGGGCGACGACATATCGTTTTTGCGCATTTGTCCACGACGGGCCCGTTGCCGCCGCACTTGGGAGATCCCGTCGGGGGGGGGGGGGGCCCTTCATCAGTAGCGAGCACGCGCCACGCGCGCGCGTATGCGCGTCGTTGGAGGTGCCATCCGCTGATTGGAAGCGGCCCCAAGAGAGCGCCCATGAAGGAATCCTCCAGGATGGAGGGTTCGAAAGATCTTCCACAAACCAACAGAATCCGTCTGGGCCCCTGGGATTCCTGGGGGGT
>CAUYUJ010005996.1:20000-35000 GCA_963575745.1 Prorocentrum cordatum | reverse complement strand
GCCAGCTCCAGGGGGGGGACATCGACCTGGAGCCGGCGGCGATGCATCGGCGATACCTCCGCGATGGGTTTGCGAATCCGCACGCTACTGGAAGGAGTGGGCTCTGGAGCCGCTGCCGGCGATCTATGGGCGATTGGGGCTGATGCGTCCCCCTCCCGAGCCCACCCTCCACCCTCTCCTAACATGGCCCCTGAGCGTGGCCGCAGAGGCAAGTTATGTTGTATCTTCGGGGGACCTTGTCTGTCCCGTCGCGGCCCTGTCCGCGTCGAATGCGTGTGTCGGACGCGTCGGATCCGTGTCGAATCCGTGTCGAATCCGCGTCGAATCCACGCCAAATCCGCGTCGAGTCCGCATCGAGCCCGCGTCGGGCCCCCAAGAAGGCACCAATTTTGGGGACAGGCGAGGTCCCCCGGAGATGCAACAGAATCCACCCTCTCCTGACATTGCCCCTGAGCGTAACCGCGGGGGGTGGCTTCGGGGACGCACTAACACCCAGATAAGACTCAGACCCAGGTCGGCCACAGGGCCCTGTCGCGAAGCTCGGCGCCAGCCGGCCCGGCCCCGCCAGAGGGGAACTGCAGGGCGAGAGAGTGCTGTCGTGACGAGATTGGCGCAGGACTGGCCATCGCTCGGACGTCCATTCCCCGTGTTTTTTAGGTTTCGTGCGGTTTTCTTCGCCAAGTGATCAAGAATGTTCCTCGATGGCCCTCGCCGAGGAAAAAACTCACACGTCCGAGCGATGCCAAGTGATGTCATGATGAGATTGGCGCAGGATGGCGCCCAGGATTTCCCGAGCCTCTTGCGGCGCAGACGGTGCGGCGCGTCAGGAAATGTCATGGAAGTCCGGGAGACATTGGCCATCCTGGAAGCTATCGTGATCATTATGACGGGCCTGTCCCCCTACAGGGGGGTTTTCGACGAAAAATAAAAAATACCCCAAAATGGTCAAACAATAGTCCAAAAATAGTCTGGGGGCTATTTTTTCACTACTGTTTGACCTTTTGGGGGTATTTTGAGGGTATTTGGTATTTTTCGTCGAAAATCCCCCTGTAGGGGGACACGCCCGACTTAAAGCTATCGTCATCATGACCTCTTGCCCCTCGGAGCCTGGCCGGGCCCCTCTGGCGCCGACCCCCGTGGAGCGAGCCCCCCTCGAGTTGTAACAAATCAAGAGGGAAAGCCACACACAGACACAATGAATCGTCGACTCCCAGGAAAATATGAGAGAATATGGGAAGTGGGGTGGAAGACGAAAGGCCAGAAAAAAACTTGGGAAGTATGGGAACCCTGTTATTCATGCGTATTTATTTTTGTGTCCCTGGGCCCCGCAGCAACGCGCCAAGAAGCCCTGGTGGCCGCCGGCCACTCGCGTCGCTGGCCGGTCGCGGGTGGCCCGCCTCCGCGCGCGCCTGGGGCGGAAGCGGCCGGGGAGGCCAGCGCAGGGTGTCCCCGCGGAGGCAGCTAGCACACTGGGTGACACACGAGGCCGTGCTCTGAGAGAGGGGCTGAGGAGGATGAGGAGGAGGAGGAGGAGGAGGATGAGAAGGAGGAAGAGGAGGAGGAGGAGGAGGAGGAGGAGGAGGAGGAGGCGGACACTGACGCAGACCCTGGTCAGGCCCTTCCTGGGCCAAAGACTGGCGCGTGCGCTTCTCGTGGCCTGGCTGGGAGGGCATGCGCACCGATCCAGACCGAGCATCGGCCTGGTCTGCATCGGGGTGTGTAACTAGCCGGCAGGAGAGGGTGGGCGGAGATCGCTCTCTTGTTCCGTGCCCCGCGCGCTCCGCGCGCGGAGGCAGGAGAAGAAGGCGCTCGAGGGGAGGAGCGGGAGGAGCAGGGAGCAGGAGGAGGAGGAGGAGGAGGAGGAGGAGGCGGAGGAGGAGGAGAGGAGGAGGAAAAGGAGGAGGAGGAGGAGGAGGAGGAGGAGGAGGAGGAGGAGGAATGAATGATGATGATGATGATGATGATGATGATGATTGATGATGATGATGATGATGATGATGATGATGATGATGATGAGGAGGAGGAGGAGGAGGAGGAGGAGGAGGAGGAGGAGGAGGAGGAGGAGGGAGGAAGAGGCCAGGTCACCGAATTTCGCGCCTCGCGCCCCGCGGTGCTCGACGCGCGGAAGTCTTGGCGCCACGGCGCCACCCTCTTTTGGGGAAAAGCAAGATGCTGTGGCCCAGACCGCGAGGCGCAAAACGCGGCTACCCCGCATCTTCGCGTTCCTGAAGGTGACCTACAGTCAAAAGCCCTGATGAGGACGCGCGGTAAGGACGCAAGACCCTTGGAAGCCGAAGTTGGGATTTCTGGGGCGGCGGACGACGAAAACCTCGAGGACGCAAGAGCAAGGACGAGCAAGGACGCGAGGGTACCCTGAGCAAAGTCGCGCATCCTTATTAGGGTTTTTGGCTGTAATAGCGGGAGGAGGATGATCAGGAACAGGGGCAAGATCAGGAACAGAAGCAGGAGCAGCTGCAATTCGTCGGATGCGCAAGCGGGCGTGGTAGGTCGAGGATGCGGAGGCGGCGGCGACGGCTATGCTGGGTGGCGGCGGCGAAGAAGGCAGGGAGAGGGGCGGGAGAATAGTGGAGGGAATGCACCTCCATATCCGATCTGATCTCCGCCTGTGCTGCACATCCCAAATTCACATTCTTCTTCCTGAATATTCCGCTGGAAACTTTCCTCCTCCTCCTCCTCCTCCTCCTCCTCCTCCTCCTCCTCCTCTTCCTCCTCCTCCTCCTCTCCCTCCCCCCTCCTCCTCCTCCTCCTCCGCCTCCGCCTCCGCTCCTCCTCCTCCTCTCTCCTCCCTCCTCCCCCTCCTCCTCCTCCTCCTCCTCCTCTCCTCCTCCTCCTCCTCCTCCTCCTCCCCATTACTCGTCCCTCTCCCTCCCTCCCCATTACCCATTACCTCCTCTCCCCCCTCCTCATCCTCCTCCGTGTACCACTTTGTGCCCTCGTCCACGCTCCACTCAACATTTTGCAACCGGCAGTCGACAACCCCTCCGCATCGCACGCCGTGGCCTGTCCTGCACACCCCCTCTGCGCCGCGCTCCGTCGGCACTCTTCCCGCCTCTGGGCCCAGGGGCACCCGAGTGGCTTCCCCCCCCCCGTCGCACATGGGGACCCCCTCGGCTACACGCAAGAGTGACCCCAGGCAAGAGTGACCTTTAGTGTCCGGATTAGGGGGGGGTCAACGTGGCCAAATCCAAGTACGCAAGCAGTGGCTATCGCATCCGCGCTCAGCGATGGGGGGGACCCCGATGAGCCCGCACCAACAGCCACTCTGGCGAAGGGTCCCTCTTACGTGTAGGCGGCCCCCGGGCACTGCGGCTGGGGTCCGACGCCTCGCCGCCGCCACCACGCGGATCGGGCCCTTGCCAGCACCGACGCCAGAGCACTCCGTTCCACCTCCCTCGCCGCATCCTCTCCCGCGTCCACCCCCAGCTGCTACCTGGGTGTGGCGCCGCAGCCGAACCAACGCAGATGGGATCAGCTAATGTGCGGGTATCGTCAGCGTGAGTTTCAACGGCATGGGACACCCCCAAGACCACTTGTGAGGGGCGCCTTCCGATTTGACCAAAGCCGAACTTTATCGCCCAAGGACGGCCTGGGGTAGGGGAGGCTTTCAACGTCGCCGGGGTGCGTGCCTCGCAGCTCCGGAGATCTGGCTAGCGAAATCCAGCGAAATCCACCCCCAGCTTCCCCCTCCGCCGCCCAAGAGCCTCGGCTCTCCCCCCCCCTCCAGTTTCCCTGGGCCATGCACAGCTTCGCGCACCGCGCGTCTCTCGGTGCGCGACGTGCGGCTGCCTTCCCGCCCTCGCGAGGCCACCCTGGAGAGAAGGGCGCGCTCCAATCCAAGCCGCGATGTGCGAAGCGCGACGATCTTCGCGCCCCTGGTTTCCCCGACCTCCGCGCCGCGCTTTGTCACCACTCTCCCTGCCTCGCCTCCCCCAGCCTCGCTCCCTCCTCGCCCTCGTCCACCCGCGCGTCGGCGGCTAGGGCAAAATTGGCGCCATGGGAAGGTCGGCGGCGAGCCCGGGGGGAAATTGAGAAGGGGCGGGCCTTCTCAAATCGGGGATCTCTTGACCCGAGTCAATCCAAACCCAGGTCAGTCATGCTTTGCAGGGCCCTGCAAGATCCTGCAGGATCACGCAGGAGCCTGCACCCAAGCCCGGGCCAGTGCGACCCTAGCTCTGCAGGTTCCTGCATGATCCGGCGCTCTGGCTGACCCCCGCTTGCATTGACCCCCGTCTCCGGCGCCCGAGGGAGGAGGAGGAGGAGGAAAAGGAGGAGGAGGAGGAGGAGGAGGAGGAGGAGGAAGAGAAGGAGGAGGAGGAGGAGGAGGAGGAGGAGGGGAGGTAGTGACGGACAAGAGGAATACTTGCACTGGCCGAGCGGCAGGACGGAGGACATTCTAGGAGAGGGGAGGAGAGGGAGGAGGAGGTTAGGAGGCGGGGAGAAGGGGGGGGAGGAGGGTGAGTGAAGTTGTAGGAGAGGTAGGGGAGGAGGAAGGAGGAGGAGGAGGAGGAGGAGGAGGAGGCGGGGAGGAGGAGGAGGGAAGGAGAGTAGGAGGAGGAGGGAGGAGGAGGAGGAGGGAGGAGGGAGGGAGGTGGCGGGAGCGGCGGGCGAGAGGAGGAGGAGGAGGAGGCAGGAGAGTAGACATAAGGAGGAGGTTCTTCAGATATGGCGCGATTGTCCCACCAGCTTGCTTCCCGCGCTTCGCTCCCTCTCTGCCCCAGTCCGCCCCCTCTCCGCCCCCCCCTCCCGGCCTCCCCGAGGGGGGGGGGGGGGACGTGGGCGGCGCCCCAAGCGGGGGAGCGGCCACCAGACGACGGCCCTCTCCGCGCGGGAGCGGCGGGCGAGTGAGGGGGGGGGGAAGGGGGGAAGTTAAGAGGGGGAAGAGCGAGAGAGTGAGACAAACAGCATATACCTATATATTCTGTTATACATATCTGATAATAAGATATAAGATGCGCTACATGTATACATACAAACATGCATGAAGAGAGAGGGGGGAGAAAGAGGGCGAGAGAGAGGGGGAGAGGGGGGGAGAGGGGGAGAAAGAGGGCGAGAGAGAGAGAGAGGGAGAGAGAGAGAGGGAGAGACAGGGAGGGTGAGGAGAAAGGCGAGGGCGAGGAGAGAGGACGTTCAAATGGGATCGCGGTAGTCAGGCCGCGGTTCACAAATCAAGCGCCAGCACCTAGTCAGTGCACGCGGTTCAGCAGCTCCAGCATCAGCTCGGGGTGCTCCCTGAGAGGCTCTATGGAATACCTGGCAGCGCCGCCACCGAGAGCCGTGCCTTGGCGCCTCTCCCCCTGCACCTCCTCATCATAATCCTCCTCTTTCCCCATCCTCATCATAACCCTCCACCTCCTCATCATAATCCTCCCCCTTCCTTTCCCCCCCTCCTCTGCCTCTCCCAAGCACCAGCTCCAGGCCCGTCCGTAGCAACTTGCTCGACCAACGTCGCTTCCAAATCGCGTCCTGTGCCGCAACGGGGCGCCTCCCAGGTGGGCCCCCAGGAGAGCCCCGAGCGGAGCCGCGGAGGAGCCCTCCACGGGCCCTCCGCCGGTCCTCCCCAGAGGGCCAGCGCGCGAGCCACTGGCCAGGGCCGCGACCTGCCCCCCAGCGGCGCGCCGTGGCCGAGGGCGCGATGCGCGATGCACAGGACACGAGGGCGCCCTTGGATTGGCAGGCCCAACATACTGCAGTCGAGCACTTGCTCAAGAGGCCTCCTCCATACAAGCTGGGCCACCCCGTGTCTTGACCAGCTCGCCGGACAGCTGGCCCAGCTTCTGGAGCTCGTTCGCCGCTCCGGCGTCAACGGAGCACGCGTTGGCCCAGGCTTGTTTCAAGAAGCCTCGAAACTGGCACAGCTTCCTTAAACGATGGCTTCCTTCACCTGGGCCCCTAGATAAGAAGAAACGATGTACTTCAGGAACAACCGATCGTAGGTTCGAACCTGGTCATGATGCTTGCGTTCAGCACCTCGCACAGGGACAACGGCTCGAAGTCAGCAAAGCCGACGTCAAGCCTGCAGCAATTCCCTGGGAATATGCTGCCCGCGTCACTTTCATAACCTGGATGGCCAGCTTCGCAACGGCTTCCTGGGCCCCGTAATCAGCTCCGGTAACCAGCCCCGCCTGGAGGCCTCGGGGCTTTCAGCGCGCGGCTTTCCCGCAGGCCCGCCCCGCCTTTCTCCCCGGCGGTGCCCTTCCGCCGCCCCTGCGGCCTCCTGAGGTCCCACGCTCGGTGGGTCTTCGTTAGCTCGGGCGCCCTCCTGCCGATCGCTCGCTGCTGGCTGCTCGCTGCTCGCCGCTTGCTGTTGCTGCTGCTGCTCCTCCTCCTCGTTGTCGTCGTAGTCGCACTCGGCCTCGGCGACGTCGCAGTCGTAGTCGTAATCGTCTTCGTCGTCGTCGTCGTCATCCTCGTCGTAACGGTCTTCTTCGTCATTCTCGTCGTCGTCCTCCTCCTCCTCCTCCTCCTCCTCCTCCCCCTCCTCCTCCTCCTCCCCCTTCTCCTCCTCCTCCTCCTTCTCCTCTTCCTCTTCCTCTTCCTCCAACTCCTCCTCCTCCTCCTCCTTTCCTTCTCCCTCCTCCTCCTCCTCCTCCTCCTCCTCCTCCTCCTCCTCCTCCTCTCTCCTCCTCCTCTCTCCTCCTCCTCCTCTCTCCTCGTCCTCCTCCTCCTCCTCCTCCTCCTCCTCCTCCTCCTCCTCCTCCTCCTCCATTCCTTTCCCTTATGAATAATTCCTCCCTGTCGCACCCCGAGGCCAGTTATTAGGGCGGGCCGGGCGTCTCGCCTGAGACTTCCTCACCAATTAACACTGCGAAGCTTAAAAAGTGGCAACAATTTCACGAATTGAGGGCGGGTGGTCTTCAACATGTGGCTCTCGCCTTAGCGCCGCGCGCATTCGTTGTAAACATCTTTAACATTTCAAAAAGTTTCACTGATTCCCTTGATCAGCGTACCGGAAATTGTGTTGTGGAAGGATTCAGGATGATGCGGGTGCAACAGTTGTGTTGATTCGCGGTGTTGAAGTCCCCAAAATTTGATTATGGCACGATTCCGGATCGTCAAGACGCAACAGTCAGATTGATCCGTGGCGTTGAAATCCCGAGAAGAATGATTTGGCATGCTTCAGGGTCTTCAAGCGGTTGTCTTCCAACAAGGCCGTTCCCTCAGTGGACATGAACCGCTGTAGGGGCCTATGAAGAGGGAGCTTGGAGGGAGGGTTGATTCCAACATCGTTGATGATTCTTGGGCTTACACTGGTCGTCGTCGTCCTCCTCCTCCTGCACTTCCTCCTCCTCCTCCACTTCCTCCTCCTCCTCCTCCTCCTCCTCCTCCTCCTCCTCCAACTCCTCCTCCTCCTCCTCCTCCTCCGCCTCCTCCTCCTCCTCCTCCTCCTCCTCCGCCTCCCCCCCTCCTCCTCCTCCTCCTCCTCCTCCTCTCCTCCCTCCTCCTCCTCCTCTTCCTCCTCCTCATCTCCAACTCCTCGCTCCTCTCCTCCTCCCGCCTCATCCTCATCATCCTCCTACTCCCCCTCCTCCCTCCTCCTCCCTTCCTATTCGTCCACCTCCTCTTCTCCGCCCTCTCCGCCTCCTCCTCCGCCTCCTCCTCCTCCTCCCCTACTACTCCTCCTCCTGCGTTAGCCTCCTACTCTCCTCCTCTCTCCTCTCCTCTCACCCTCCTCCCCCTCCTGCTATTCTCCTCCTCCTCCTCCTGCTCCTCCTCCTCTCCTCCTCATCCTCCTCCTCCTCCTCCTCTCCTCCCCCCTCCCCCTCCCCCTCCTCCCCCTCCTCCTCCTCCTCTCCTCCTCCTCTCCTCCCTCTCCCCTCATCCTCCTCCACCTCCTCCTCCCGGGGCCCACGCCGTGAGAAAGCAGGCCGCCGGCGGTCTGGGGATGTGCCGCGCGCCGCTCCGGCTGCCGTCCGGGCTCGCGGCGGGGTGCAGGGCAGGAGGCAGGGCTCTCAGAGGTCCGCGCTGAAGGATGCAGTCGGGGCGTTGACCCAAGGAGCCCCAAATAAGGAACGAGGCGCCCTTTTTCCATGGGTTAAACTTCGACCTCCCATCGAAGACGTAAGGAAAACCTGAGGCAAGCTGCGAAACAATCAAGGAACACGGAGCCCCTCCCCAACGAAAAGGGTTCCTTCTTCAGCGACCCGACTGTAGGCTGAAGAGCCACGGACGCGTGGGCGGCCTTGTGAGGTATGGTCGAGCTACTGCCCCAAGGGACGCTAGGTAAGGAACGAAGCCCGCCTAGAAATCCCAAGACGCCTGGATGCAAGAGGAGCGCTGGGGGAACAGCCATGGGAGGAACGAGGGAACCGCCAGCACACTCCGAATCCGAGCTGCTCATTAGTTCAGCGCCTTGACTGTACTGCATCCTTGGTCCAGTCCCCTTCTGAGGGCAGCGCGACCTCCCCTAATCATCGTCGTCGCCATCGCAGCAGCTGCCATCTCATCCTTCCTCGCCTCAGGATGGCCACATCCATCATGGAAGCGGCCGAGACTGCTGCGGCGGCGAGAGATCGGCCCGAAAGACCTGTCGTCTTCGCCATCGCAGCAGTTGCCATCTCGTCCTTCCTCGCCTCAGGATGGCCACACTCATCATGGAAACGGCTGAGACTGCTGCGGCGGCGAGAGATTGACCCGAAAGACCTGTCGTCTTCGTCATCGCAGAAGTTGCCATCTCATCCTTCCTCGCCTCAGGATGGCCACGTTCATCATGGAAACGGCCGAGACTGCTGCGGCGGCGAGAGATCGGCCCGAAAGACCTGTCGTCTTCGCCATCGCAGCAGTTGCCACCTCGCCCTTCCTCGCACCGAGATGGCCACACACTCGCCATGGAAACGGCTGGGACGGCTGCGGCGGCGAGAGATTTGGCCCGAAAAGACTCTTTGCGGGCCGCCGGCGCGCGCAGACTGTGCCGGTGGAGCCGCGCCGCGGCGCGGCGACGCCAAGGCGGCGGGAGAGCGCGTTGAGGCAGTCACTGCCTCGTAGCCGCCAATCCCCTGCTCGCCAGGGGCGAAGCGGCGTGCACCTGGATATGCTTGTCTATCCCCCGTCTCAATTTTTCCCCCCTCCCCAGGGGACCAGAGTCCTGTCAGAGGGGAGAGGCTCCTCCTCCTCCTCCTCCTCCTCCTCCTCCTGGGCGGGTGGACTAGAAATGGGCACCAACACCAACACAGGGGGTTGCCTCCACATGGGGAAGATGGTCCTGGATTTCGGTGCTGGTGGCAATCTTTCGGTCACCTCGGAAGCCAGAACATTACCACCATCACCGAGATCGGGATAGTCTTCCCTCGTTGGAGGCACACCGCCGATCTTGGTGTTGGTGTCAACCTCTAGGCCTGCGATGCTTGTCTATCCCCCATTTCCTTTTCCCCCTCCCCAGGGGACCAGAGTCCTGTCAGATGGGAGAGGCTCCTCTCGGGCGGGTGGTAGTGGGAGGTGGCCTAAATTGAAGGGGCCCCAGGACACACAAATAAATACACACAAACAAAAATACACCGTATTTTCCCATATTTTCTGGGTTTCTGCCTTCCCCCCCACTTCCCATATTTTCCTATATTTTCTGAGGAATCGACGATCAGTTGTGTCTGGGTGTTTTTTCCCCTCCTGATAAATGGGGGGGGGGGGAGCAAAGGGCCCATAACGGGGGCACTTTGGGCCCCCCTTCTGGGAGCCCCTGCCGGCTCCAAAAGAGGCCCTGCAGTGCCCCTGTGGGCCCCTCCCCAACGAAAAGGGCTCCTTCCTCAAGACCCCCACTGTGCAGGGGCACTTTGGGGCCCCTTCCTGGGGGGGCCCTGCCGGCCCCAGAAGGAGGCCCTGCAGTGCCCCCGGGGGACCCTGCCCGTCGCCCCCCGTTTCGGCCACCCCCCATCCCCACCCGCCCGACCGCCTCCCGCCCCCCCTCCCCAGGGTAAAACAGGGCCAGGATCGGGACAAATCGCTCCAGAGCGTTCCGGAGCGCTCTCAGAGCGTTCTGGAACGCTCTGGAGCGGCCGCGGCGCCCAATACACCCTCCAGACCCGCCGATTCTCAGAGATTTCGAGTTATCCCGATCCGATTTTGTCCCGATCTTCGCGTCGTGTGACAGGGGCCCAGAGCGCCGTCGGAGGGGAGAGAGACTCCCTGCGAGCTCGTCAAGGACCCCTCCGGGCCCCCAGAGCCTCCCGAGCCTCGCACCGGATGGCGCGGCCCCCTGGAGTGAGCTCCCAAGCTGGAGTTCTCCTGCCAAGCCTGAGATCTCCTGCCAGGCCATTTAGACCCTTCCTGGGTCATCACCCGAACTGCCGCCGGAGGCAATAGAATAGGGCACTGCTGGGAGCCTCGAGCCTCTGGAGACGTCTTGGGAAGGCCCGGAGACTGGCCCTGGGAGGCCGACGCCACGTCGGAAGCACAGACGCATTCTATGATCTCCGCATGCTCGGCCTGCTGATCCTGAGGGCGTGCCAGGCGGACCAAGATGCCCCCAAGATCCGCCCTGAGGCCCCCAGGAGAGCCCCTGCAAAATGCCCCAGACCCCCGAGAGAAAGGCCTGCGACCCAAACACCCGGCCGCTCCAATTCTTTCGCTGCGTGGGCCCCAGAGGTCCGTCGGGGATCTTCTGACCCGGGTCAATCCAGCCCCGGGTCAGCAGGAAACCAAAAACTGCAATGCAGGAAAAAAACAACTACAACGCAGGTCTTCGCAAACCGGGGTCAGCCAATAGGCGCGGCCGCCTCGCGGCCACGAGCGGCTCGCTAACCCGGGTCAGCCAGAGGGGGTCTTCGCAGGATCCTGCAGGACCCGGCGCCCTGGCTGACCCCCGTCTGCACTGACCCCCGTCTCGAGGCTCCCGAAATTGGACCACTTCCACAGGGCCGGCTTTTCGCCCTGGATCGTTTGTGGACGGTCCCGAAGCTTGGCGACGGCCACCGGAGGCCGAAAACGATCCCAAACCCGCAGCTCAAATTTCTCTGGGGCGTCGGATCACTGCGGTTCGGTCGGGTGTCCTCCTGCATGCCAGTTTGGACGGCAAACGAAAAATCGCCAACAACAACAACACCAACACCAACACCAACACCACCAACAACAACAACAACAACAACAACAACAACAACAACAACAACAACAACAACAACAACAACAACAACAACAACAACAACATCAACATCAACATCAACAATAACAACAACAACAACAACAACAACAACAACAACAACAACAACAACAACAATCATTCCAATACTGTTCGCTCCTACCGGCCCGCGTGTCATTCACAATGCATATTCCAAACCCTGGATACCCGCCCTCTGCGTCTTCGATCGTACCCCCTGTTGGGGGGTTATATTCCTTCCTGGTCACGCGTAACTGAAGAAGCCCCCCAAACAGGGAAACGAAAGGGAAAATAAACAAAAAAGGAAGTCGAAGGGATCGGAGGGAGGGAGGGATTAGGGGGGCAAGAGGGACGGACGACGATGATTTGTGCCGCAAGTTGCGATTCAGCTTGCGCCATGGCTTGCGCCAACCATTCCAACACAGGTTAACAAAGGCTTCGCCATGGGTCGCGTAATAAACGGCGCCATGTAACACCTCTGGTGCTGAACGGCGAGGTGTTGCAAGCGAATGTGGTGCCCGATTTCTGAATCAACTGCGACAAGGTCATAGGCGAGAACGCAATTCCTGAAAAGGGGATGCTTGGCGGGAGCGGGGGTCTAGACTGAAACGCAAGGAAATCTTAAGTGGGAGCGCCGTTCTTGAATAAATTGCAAGGAAGCCTCAAGCGGGATGGGGAAGTCCTGACTAAATTGCAAGGAGGTCACGGGCGGAAGCGCCGATCCTGCGTAAATTGGGAGGAAGTCTTAGGCGGGAGCGGGGTCCTGACTAAAGTTGGAGGAAGTCTCAAGCGGGAGCCGTTGTTGTTGTAGTCCGGGGGAGCAACAATGCAGTTTGACTTAGATTAAATTGTCAGGAAATCTCAAGCGGGAGAGCCGGAGCGCCGTTCCTGAGTAAATTGGGAGGGCGTCTCAGACGGGAGGGGGGGGGTCCTGAGCAAACTTGGAGGAAATCTCAGGCGGGAGCCGTTGTTGTTGTGGTCCGGGGGGCCAGGGGTACAGTTTGAGCATCAAGACTTTCCCTGTCCAAAAACAGGGTGCGAGCGTCGAGGAGCACACTGTGACTGAGAAAAAACAACATGCACCGGCGAGGGGGGCTCAACAATAATTATTCTTCAGAAGTGAAAGTGCAACAACAACAGCAACAACAACAATCATTCTAAGACTGTTCCCTCGTACTTGCCCGTGCGTCATTCAAAACGGGTTCCTGACACCCTCGATACCCGCCCTTTTTGTCTTCGATCACACCCCCTTGGGGGGATTCTTTCTCTTTGCGGGGGGCGGCGGGCTTGGACAGGCGGGCAAACCTGACCGGGCGGGCAATCCTTCGTGGGCGTACATGTGCCCGCCATTGAAATTGGTGTGGGCCCTGAAAAATGAAGAGGGGGAGAACGAGGGAGAGTGGGAGGAAGGGAGGTGAAGGGACGAAGGAAGAGGGAAAACGCCAGGACAGAAGGAGCGAAGAGGGGGGCGGTTGATTAGAGGCAGGGAGAGAAAGAGAGAGAGAGAGAGAACAACAACAAAAACAGATAAGAGAGGTAGAGAAAGAGAGAGAGAGAGAGGAGAGAGAGAGAGAGAGAGAAAAAAAAAAAAGAGAAAAAAAAAGAAAGAGGGAGGAGGCAAGAGAGGGAATGGAGAAGGGAGGAGGAACCACAACTTTACAAACACTCACAAACAACAGAAACATCGTCCCTAGACAATGTGTTTTCAATATCTTTTGATATCCCTCCCGCAGAGGGACATGCCCGACAGAACGCTGGGAAAGGGGAGTTCCAAAAGACCCCGGGAGCCCTCCACCGCCCGAGACGGCCCACGAGCCCCCCAAAGAGACGCCCCAGACCGCCCGAGGCTCCGAGGAGGCCCCCAGAGCGCCCCACGAAGAAGCCGCCCAGAGGCCCCCCGACGGCTCCCCAGAGGGGCCCTCCGAGGGCTGCCCGACCCAGAGGTCCGACGCTCCGACAACGGCTGGGGAGCAGCGGGTTTCGGGCAGTTTTCGGCCTCTGGGGGCCCTCGCCGGGCTGGGGACCGCCAACAAACGGCTCGGGGCGAAAAGCCGGCTCTGGGGAGGTGTGGTCCAGACCTCCGGGGCCCACGCATCGAAAGAATTGGAGAGGCCGGGTGTCTGGGAAGAGGCCTCTCAGATGCCTCCTGCCCACGACCTAAGCACTGTGGCGGGATAGGCCGAAGACCGGTTGACATTTTCTCGTCCCGCACCTCACAGATGCCTATGCGCCGTTTGGGCGCCTGGCTTGACTTGACGCCTCACTGCACGTAAAGGACGACCCAATCATAAAAGCTCCGTGGCGCTCGGACCCACGGAGAAAGCAGCCACAACAGCTCCACCTGAGCTTGCGACCAGCGTAGATCTCTTGCTCTCTCTCTCTCTCTTTTTTGTGGGGGTCGGTGGAATGGCGTGAGCCCCTCGAATAAGGAGTTGGAGATGAGGATTACGGCCCTGAATGAGCTCATCGGCTACAGTCGGCCCGTACAGTAAGCATGCGCGAAACGGATGCAAGGGCCTTGGAAGGCCATTTCGGAATTCTCTGGGGGGGTGCGCAACCAACAGAAGTGGTCGAGGATGGACCGAGGAGGCAAGGATGCAAGGGTACCCTTGGGAAGGTTGCCCATCCTTACCATGCGGTTGCACTGCACTTGGTCCATCCACAAGGTGGAAGCTCAGAGGGAATAGTTCAGGAGCTCAAAGTCCATGCGGTACAGCTCCTGGACCAGCTCCTGCGTGCTGGGCCACAGGTCCGCCTTGCCCAGGCGGCCGCAAGCGTCGTTCGACTTCTGGAACTTGCTCGTGGCCAGCCTGTGTGGGTTGGCCCTCTCCAACTGCTCGCTCCTCCTCCTCCTCCTCCTCCTCCTCCTCCTCCTCCTCCTCCGCCTCCTCCTCCTCCTCCTCCTCCTCCTCTCCTCCTCCTCCTCCTCACCTCCTTCATATTAATACGAAGACCTCTCCTTCTGCTCCTTCTCCCCTCCTCCTCCTCCTCCTTCTCCTCCTCTCCTCCTCCGTCCTCCTCCTCCTTCCCTTCCTTCTTCCTATTCTCTCCTCTCTTCCTCCTCCTCCTCCTCCTCCTCCTTTGTTTCCTCCTATTCCTCCTCTGTTTCCTCATATTCCTCCTCCTCCTCCACCTCCTCCACCTCCTCCTCCTCCACCTTCTCCTCCTCCTGCTCCCTGTCACGGCGAAAGCAGGGCGGAGACACAACTGGGCAAAGAGGACTCGGGATCCCCGAGGGAGCCGGTGGACGCGGAGGGCACATCGCTCGCTGCGGCCGCTCCAGAGCGCTCGAGAGCGTACCGAGAGCGCCCCAGAACGCTCCGGAGCCGTCCGTCCTCGTCCTGGGCTTGTGAAGGGGCCCAGGGACACACAAATAAATACACACAAATAACAAGATTCCCCGTATCTTCCCATATTTTCTGGGTTTTCGTCTTCCCACCCGATTCCCATATTTTCCCATCTTTTCTTGGGGATCGACGATTAATTGTGTCTGTGTGTTTTTCCCCTCTTGCTCGATCACGGCCAGCCTGTAGGGGTAGCCCCTCTCCTCCATCAGCCGGGAAAAGTCGGCGTGCATGCTTTCGAAGCGCAGCTGCCTGTGGCAGCTCCGCAGCCCCCGATCCACCTCTCCACTGTCCGGGTTCCAGCCGTACACGTAGGCGGCCTGCGGCAGCATGTGGCAGTCGTTCAGATACGCCGGCCCGGAGAGGGAGGCGGGTGAAGGACAGGAGAAGGGAGGGGGCAGAGAGAGAAAGAGAGACGGAGACAGAGAGAGAGAGAGACAGAAGATGAATGAAACAGTGATTGAGAGAATGAACCTCACGGTCCCTCGCGTCTCTGCGCTGAGCCGCTTGACACGAAGCATGTTCACCACATCATGGAGAGGGGCGTGATTT
>CAUYUJ010005996.1:0-15000 GCA_963575745.1 Prorocentrum cordatum | reverse complement strand
TTGGCGTTCGAAGCTCGTTACGTCATCGTTCTTAGCTGGAGCCTTGGCGTTAAGGAATTGTTTCGCGTTACCCTTCGCTCTTGAGAGCCGTGGCGTTGAACGACTTGTCACCTCCTCCTCCTCCTCCTCCTCCTCCACCTCTTCCTCCTCGTCCTCCTCCTCCTCCTCGTCCTCCTCCTCCTCCTCCTCCTCCTCCTCCTCCTCCTCCCTCTTCTCCTCCTCCTCCTCCTCCTCCTCCTCCTCCTTCTCCTCCTCCTCATCCTCCTCCTGCTCCTCCTCCTCCTCCTCCTCCTTCTTCTCCCCCTCTGCCTCATTCCCCATCCTCCCTTTCCCCCCCCCTTCCGCCTCAGCCTCTTGGGAGTGGACCCCTTGGAGGCCTTTTGGGGGCTGGCCAAGAGGGCCCCGAGACGGCCCGAGAGGGCCCCAAGACGACACCAAGAGAGGCCCAAGAGAGCACCACCCAAGAGAGCCCCGAGAGGGCCCTCTTGGGCCGTCTTACGGGTATCGGAATACGTCCGTCTCTCCCCGCTTTCGCCGTTGGGAGCCTTGGCGTGGAGAGCTTTCTGCGTTACCGATCACTTTTTATTTGGCATCCCTGGGTCTTCTGTGCCGTCCTCTTGGGGCCTATTAGGGGCTCTTTTGGACTGTCTTGGGGCCCTCTTGAGCCGTCTTGGAACCTTTTGGGACGTCTTGGGGCCTCTTCGAGGCCTGTGGCCATCTTGGGGCTCTCTTGGCGGCCTCTTGGATCCCTCTTAGGAACCTCCTGGGGTTCTCTTGGGGCCGTCTGTGGACCCTGTCAGACCGTTTGGGGACCCTCTTGGCCAGACTTGGGGCCCTCTTTGGCAACTTTCGGAATCTTCCGGGGACCTCTTCGGCCGTCTTGGGACGATCTTTGGAGCCTCTGAGGCTGCTTTCGGCCGTTCTTGGCCAGAAAAAAACGACCCTCCCCAAAAAACTGTCAATAACAACAATTATCCCGGCAAAGCAACCTAACAGCGATATGTAGTAGCATAGCTGGAGGCATGCAGCAGCAGTAACACTCGCAGTTTGATTTTTTCCCGTGCAAAGCGTGCAGGTTGAGAAGCATTGCAGACACGCGCAGGCTGAAAAGCATTCCGCGACACGTGCAGGCTCACCGCGCACAGCTGCACACGAGCGCAGGCTGAGAAGCACCACGCGCATGCAGGCTGAGAAGCACCACGCAAATGCAGACGGACAGACTGAACAGCACCGCCACAACGCAACCTGCATCTCATGGCTCCTCAAGCTCGCGCAGGCCATCCCAGTTGCTGTCGGGCCTTCGCGCAAGCGATCTTCGTCGCGGCAATCTTGTCCGTGAAGAGCTCGGCGACGGCCTTGGCGATCTGTTCCGGGGGGCCGGATTCGATGATGCTCCGGTCAGGCAAGCCGTGGCTCAAGAGTTGGTTGAAGCTTCTGGGGCGCGACAGGCTGACGTAGTAGGCAAGCCAAATGGACTCCTTCTTGAGTCCTGGCGGAAACGTCCAGTGCACTATGAAGCCTGGGTCCGTCGTCTTGCCCTGGACGCCATGCAGAGTCCCCTGCTTCTTGGGCAGCACGGTCAACTGCGTCCTGGACACCGCGATGGCCGGGCCACCTGTCTTCGCTTTGAACTTCCAGGGGCGCGCCTGCGGGGTGAACGCGAGCACTCCGCGCAGGTCGGGGCCGGCAGGCTGAGAAGCACTGCCAGCTGTCACCGGCGCGGCCTTCAAGAAAAGCTCATCGCTGTCATCGATCTTGACATAGACGGCCATTGGCATGTAGTAGAGTACGACCACGCGCGAGGGGCAAGGAGAGCGGAGAGAGCGGGGGGGGCCACGCCGTCCGAGACAATGGACGGGCGGCCCTCCACCGGAGGCTCCAGAGCGTGCAGCTCTATGCCTACCACTTTGCCTGGCGCGCCACGGACATACATCGGCGGCAAGACGGATTCTGTCAGGATGACCTCCATGCCAACGAAGAGCGGCAGCAGCCCCGGCATTTTTGCGGTAGCGCCGATGTTGGGCTCCGCGCGCATCTCGTCGAAATCAGGCTTCGCGAGGCGCGCAGCTGGTCTGTCGATTGCTGGGACGTAAAAGAGCAGCTGGCCAGCATCGTGCGCATCAAGCTTTGCCTGTGCATGCATGGCGTAAGAGACGATGCGCCACTCATAGGCCGACTCGTACCAGCCTCGTGCTGCACGCAACCGAGGGTCCCACTGAGGTGGCTGAGCGGCTTGGCTGCTGCTGGCAGCAGGCTGAGCAGCACCGCTAGAGCTAACGACCTCTGTTTTGACGATCGCCTGCCAGCTCTCGTCAGAAATCTTTTTTCCGCCTGGAGTTCTCATGGCGTGGAGAACCTCGAGTTGCAACGGGTCTGTAAAGCGCTGCATCTGCACGAAATCGATGACGTACTCGATGTCGGCGAGCAACTTCCTACCCTGTTGGTGTTCGTAGGATTGGCCCGCGTTAGGCGCCAGCAGGGAAGCGGTGGCGGGGACTGGCGGCAACTGGTAGAAGTCTCCGCACAAGATCTTCACAGGCATGCGTCCCCACGTCTCCTGCGGGCGCATGTACTTCGTGGGGCCCAGGTTGTAGCGCAACGCCCTGCCGTAGGTCGTGCGCAGTGCATCTGCATGCAGCAAAGGCCCCGGCACAGCACCCAGCTCATCGATCACGTCGACGCCGAGTGTGCCTGTGAGGCGATCCAGCTTTTTCTGCGTCTGTGGCGTCAAGCGCAGCCTGGCTGTCTGCATGGAATCCGACATGAGCAAGCCATTGGAGGAATGCATGGTCCTGCCGCGCGGGCCGAGGTTGTGTGCGGCGTGGTTGGACTGCGCTTTGCCGAGGTACCCCTGCTCGCCGAAGTAAGTGATGGCCTTCGGCTCCACCACTTTGGAGAGGGTGCGCGTCTTGCCGACACCGCCTCCACCGAGCCAGATCGCTCTGTGGTTGCCTGTCGCGGACGCCACGGGGAGGAGATGCGTTGTCTTGTCTGGTCTCCCGTCAAAGCGTTTCTGCAGAGACAACGCAAACAACGCCACCGCGTCAATCTGCTCCTCCGTGCAGTGGGCATCAGTGACGAGCTTCCACGCAACAGCCGCCGGGCCCTGCATGGCCAAGAGCTGCGGACCGAGTTCTGGTTGGGCGTCCTCGGCAGCAGGCTGAGGAGCACCGCTGGGGAGCCAGTCGTCCGCAGCATCGGGCAAGATCTCTCCATCCGGGCTCGCTTGCTTCTTTTGGAGCGCAATGCTTTGCCGCTGTAGGGCGAGCATGTCAGATAAGGTCTCGTCCAGCCGCGTGCCCTGATGTTCCCGCGCGCCGCTGCTGGCTGGCAGTGCAAAGCTGGGCTGCAGCATGCCGCTGTACGCTCGGTCGAGGTTTTTCAACTGCTTATCGGCGTAGCTGAGGCGGCCCTTCTGGTCCAAGCGCTGCAGTTGGTCTTGCTGTAGGGCCAGCTCGGTTGCTCTGACGTGGTCCCGCAGCGGAAACCGGGAGATCTCGGTAATCTCGGCGTCCTCCACGTCCTCCTCTACGTCGCTGCCGCCGCCTCCACCCACGTCAACGAGCTCCAGCGGGACTCGCCCCTTGACCCCTTCGGCATCGCTCGCGGAGTCTTCATCCGCCTCGAGGTGCGCAGTCGTTGCTGGCCGAGGCTTAACCCGCGCCTCCGCCGCGAGGTCCACGTGCGCCAGCACGTCTCGCGCCACGTGCGCGCAGAACTCCGCCAGGGTGCACTGTTCCTCGTGCCACCGGCAGGGGTGGTCACTGAAGGCGAGGATGCGCCGTGCCGCCTCCGCTGGCATGCGCCGCGCCAGCTGGGACCTTGCGAAGTGCGCTAGGCTGAGGAGCACCAGCTCGCCCTCCTCGAGGTTCGCCCGGGGCTCTTTCAGCTCGGAGAAGAGGGTCGTGTCCGCGAGCACGAGCCTCTTGCGGGCCAGGCGGCTCCTGGAGTCAGCGCGCGCTGCGAACACGTGGATCTCCGCGCACCGAAGCCGCCACGCCCGCTCGAACGAGCATGGGCGCACGGCGGGGCAGTCGCAGTTCCTCAGCATATGGCTGTACTGAGTAACGCAGCCACAAGAGAGGGGACACTCGCACGCCCAAGGCGCGAAGAGGAGGGCCTTGAAGAGCGAGTTCTGCTCGGGGTCCTGTGCCCAGGTCGGGCACTGGAAGCCATCGATGGTGGGGACGTGACTCCGCGTCAACCGGACCTCCTGCATGTACCGCGGAGCCAAGACGTAGTGGCTCTCGAAGGCGAAGAATCGCGGTCCAGAAGCTTTGACCCGGCTCGGCTTCAGGTCTCGCCGGACGTACATCCTGTAGACGTAGTGCGGCATGGTCTGCAGGCGAGGGCCTCTGTGGGCGTAGTCGTCGGCCGTGTTCGTGCTGGTGGTGCACACGTGCATGTCCTCGCACTCCGCACCGCCACCTTGCTCGTCACCAGCAGGAGTGTCTCCAGGAGGCTGAGGAGCACCGCTGGTGTCACCTGCAGCGTCCTCCTCCTCGTTGTCGGCGTCAGGGATCTGGATGCGGACTGCTTGTATTGGCACCTGATCATTATGCGTCTCCCCGCCCGAACCTTCATGGTTTAGCAAGCGATTGCACTGCTGGCAGGCCCACTGTAGTTGTCTCGTGAAGAGCCGCACATTGTGGTGCGACTGGAGGCAGTCGCCGCCTGTGAGGATATGCACGGCCACCTCCGTCGTGGAGAGCCAGAAGCACCGGTTCGCCATCGACGCCAGGCGGATACAGACCCGCCGAGCGCGGCGAGCGAGATCCTCGCGCGTCCGGCCCCGTTTTGCCAGCGTCTGGTCCTCGCCATCAGCGCCGCCCTCACTGAGCACCTTCCGGGCTTCCTCCTCCTTCTCGTCCCTCTCCTGCTGCTCCAGACGCTGCATGCCGGTGAGCATGGACTGGAAGAGCGGCGTCATGGACTCCATCATCTTGCCCTGGTACTTCGTGATGTAGAAGTCCATTGAGAAAGCCTTCTGGAAAGCAGCTTTGAAGCTCTCCACGACAGATGCATCTGTCGGATGCAAGGAGCCACAACCGTAGAGCCACTTTTTGCGGCCGCCGAGTTGTTTGGATGAGCGCAATGCGATTGCCGACTCTGGGTTCTTCATGCTGGCCGCTTTCTTGGTAAGCCTTCTGCGCTTGGCCAGCTGAACTGGGGCGGCCGCAGGCAGCCCGTCCTGGGCAGGCTGAGGAGCACCACCAGGCTGAAGCACTTTTGCTGCCTCGGCAGACTCGTCAGGCGCGCACATCAAGAACTGAAATCCACGTTGCACCGGCTGGTCACTTGAGAGACGTCGTTGCTGGAGCTCCTGAACGGCTGGTCGCGTTTGACCTGGCAGCGGCACCGCTGTTGCGGTCATCAGAGAAGTCGATGAACGGAGTCCGGACCAAAGGCTTGCCGCGCCGACGCACTCGCTTGGTGCGGCCTGCTAGACATAGCTGCTGGATGCGAAAGAACCAGAAGCGGCACGACGGGGTTCTGTTCGAGCGCAGACTCTCTTGGGCCTCGAGCTTCTTCTTGACGTACTTGACGCACGTCTCGGTGCAGTCGTGCTCGTGGTTGGAGCAGATGTTGCAAAAGAAGTCATGGCTAAACGCTACCGCCCAAGCCTCCGCATCTGCGGTAATCTCCTCGACCGAAGCCGGCGAGCCATTGGGCTTGAGGACTTCCTGAATCGCTCCATCCTCGTTCGTCTGGAAGAGGCTAGCATGGCTGGCTGCCATGGCAGGCTGAGGAGCGCCACCTAGCTGCCCGTAGCTAGTTCGTTGGCGGTAGCTTGGAAACGTAGACTGAAAGGCTCCTGTGAGCGGGAGGCCCCGGTACGCTGCAGCGCCGATTGCAGGCATCCGGTTCTCTGCGGCTGCCCGCGCTCGCTCCTCCACCAGGTGCGGCTGCTCCACAGGCGGGCCGAGAGGCACCTCGTCGCGCAGGGTGCCGTCCTCCTCTTCCCCTCCGTCCATGCGGCTCTGTCGTTGTTGCCTGGCTGTGAAAGGCTCTGGCGCGACGTCAGGAAGCCCCAGCTGCCGTGCGGGCTCGTTGGCAGCTTCGTACTGCACGGTCTCCGCGGTGGAAAAGAAAAAATAAAAAAAAAAAAAAAAAAAAAAAAAAAAAAAAAAAAAAAACAAGAAAAACAAAAAAAAAAAAAAAAAAAAAAAAAAAAAAAAGAAAGAAAAACAAAAAAAAAAGAAAGAAAAAAAAAAAAAAAAAATAAAAAAAAAAAAAAAAAAAAAAAACTTTCTAAAGCGCAGAAAAATCGCGTCTCCCGAGCGGCGGTGCGCAGGCCTCCGACCACTGCCGACCGCAGCCACGCCATCGTAGGCCCGATGACGCTGTGGCCTTTGCCGTGGCCGTGCGAGAAGCCCCGACCCTGTGCTTCGAAAGGCGCTTGCACATCAGTGGTGCCTGGGGCCACGCACGGCTGCAGAGTCGCTGCCACGTCGTCCTCCGTTGTCACCGCCTGACGGGCTAGCGTTGTGCGGCCAACAAACAGGCGCTCTAAGCCGATGATGTAGCGGTAGTGAAAAAAAACAAACAAAAAAAAAAAAAAGCACCCGAACATAACATAACACAATAAAAGAACAAAAAAAAAATAAAACTAAAAAACGGCAGCAAAAACAAACAAACACGACAAAAACAACCCAACAGTAAACGCCCACCCCCCACTCCCGATAAAACCGCTCCATACAACCCACCGCCAAAACAGCGATACGACAACACCATGCACCGACACAACAGGAAGAACTTGGCCTGCGCCCGCGGGTCTGCTGCCACTATCTGGTGCATCCGCTCCAGAGAAGGCATGGTCGTAGCTGGACTCCGCAGGTCAGGGCCAGCAGGCTGAGAAGCGCCACCGGCTCTGGCCACCGCGCCAACCGCGCCCCCGCGAATGTCTAAGTGGCTCCGCTTTCCGGGCCCTTCGTGGAGTTGGAGGACCAACGGGCTGTACGTGTCTGCGAAGTTCGGTGTGACGAAGAAGCTGGCCGCGCCGAACTTGAGGTTGTTGCCTTGCCCGTCGAAGCGGAGTGCGGTTTTCCGCCCCTCCGTGCCAGGGACATCGGAAGTGCTAAGTAGCAACGTCCTGAGGGCAGTCTTGACCTTGGCAGGCATGCCCGGGCGTGAAATGGCGGAGCCGAAGCAGTCGGCCGGCTTAGCGATGTTTAGCGCCTCCATGAAATCCTCCGCCGACGCCTCTGACAGGGTCTGGAGGTCAGTGCCGAAGCCTTTCCTGCCAATCGCCGCCCAAGTGCCTTTCAAGAGCCGCAGCCGGCGGATCACGTCGCCGAAGACGGCAATCAGCTCTGGCGAGCTGAAGCGGCTCTGGCAAGCTGCCTCGTAGGGCTCCTCGTCGGTCGCGAGAGAGTACTCGAGCTCCTCCAGGTTGATGAGGCGCCGTGCGACCTGTTCGAACAGCATGGGCCGCTCCCGCTCGAGGTTCGGCGCGCCGTCCCCGAACCAGAACTCTGTGTAGCACGCCGGCCAAGACCTGCTGTCGAAAGAACTCAAGGGTTTCTGCGTAGGCACCGATACGGAGTGCGGGCCCACAGCCCTGCACGCGTCTGCTCCTGCTTGCGCTTTCTCCAGCACCACCTGCGCTCGCTCGTCGAACGAACGAGCAGCACTCTGTACATCGAGAACCATGCTGCGCATCGTATGCCTGCCGCCCTCGTCGGCAACAGGCTGAAGAGCACCGCTGCTGTCTGCCACTGTCGGTGTCACCTCGTTCTTGGCGACGCGTGCTGCCTGCTCCTGCAGCGCCACCAGCGTGCCTTGCAGCGCTTGCATCATTCGGACTGGAGCGATGTCATGCACTGGATCCACTGCAACTGCGACCTCTGCCACATTTTCATGCAGGTAGGCCATGTCAGGCTGTTCTGCTGCTTCTCCGTCTTTGTCTGTCTCTGTTTCCTCGTCAGACTCGTCTCCCGCCTCGTCGTCTCTGCCCACTTCCGGCGCCCTGGATGCTGGCCCCACCAGACGTACCGGGGCTTTGTCCACACCGTCCACTGGTTGCAGACAGGCTTGGACGTGGTCTGGCACGCCGTCCTCCGGCAGCCGTGTCGGGGCAACATCCTCCCGGACGGATACCTCGGAAAAGGTTGCGCACTGCTGCTTGCGCTCCTTCACGATCTGCATATACTCGCCGCGCTTGACTGTTGCCCAGTGCGCCTTGTGGAGTTTGTGCGCGGCGCCCGAGAAAACGATGTTCAGAGAGTCCACAAGCGCGCCCTGCTCCGGGGGCAGCTCCATGGTCGGGATTTGCGCCGTGGGCTGGGCGAAGAGGATAGTGTTGCACGAGATGCCTTTCTGCTGGACATCCGGAGCGCCCTTGCCGAGGCGGACTTGCTTCCAACAGCATCGGCCAAGGGACGCCAGCATCTTAGTAGCTTTCGAAGCGTTGCGGACGAGCATGAGCTCCCGGCCGATCCAGTTGTCGTTGACCAGGGCGTTTAACGGCATCTTCGGTTTCTTGGCGCACAGGTCATTGAGGCAATCCCAACAGACCCACACCAACGCGTTTGCATCTCCCACCCCTGCGCACGGAGGCCTCTCGTCCGCAGGCTGAGAAGCTCCGCCGGACCTGTCGGCAGCAGGCTGAGAAGCACCGCAGGTTCCCGCCGTTGCTTCTGGCGGTGCAACCACAGGGACTCGGCGGGAGTGCAGCAGCCACCGCCACTCTGGGTGCTCCGGATGCTGAACGCTGGACGCATGCAGCTGTTCGCACGGGATCAGTGGCCACCGCTGCCTGTACCTGTCCACGTCCAGGAGCTTCTGCACGAGCTCCGGGGACTGCAAGTAGTACACCCCGCGGTGCTTCACCAGAGCTCGCTTGGGTGGAGCATCTGCCTCGCCATCGGATAGGTCATCACGATCGCTTGCTGAGTCGGCGCAGTGCTCAAAGACACGCTCCTCCGGCACTGCTCCAAACAGGCTGAGTTTGTGGCGATGCTCCAGGTAGTCTTTCTGCGCACAGACTACGCAGGCTGCCTCGCTTCGGGGCACCGCCTCGCCGCCCGAGAAGCGGTTGGCCTTGCTGCCAGGGTGACAGAACTGTTGGAAGTAAGCAAAATTCTGCACCATGATCCTCTTCACTTGAGCGGTTATCGGCCTGCAGCCAGCGTGTGCCATCAGGTACAGCACCCGTTTGCGGTATTCTGCCTCGCCGGCGTGGTTGCACTGCTTATGCCGCGCAAAGTCCTCTTCTAATAAGAAATCGCAGTCGCAGAGCTGGCAGACGAGCGGTCCCGTCATGACTGCACGGTTAGAGAAAACGCGCAACTGGTTCCCCTCTACTTCGCCGCCGGGGACGTAGCAGCTCTTCCCCGCGGGAGCAGCCAACGCTCTCCGCACTCGCTCCGCGTACCTCTGCGCAAATTCCCTGATCTGGGCAGGCTGAGGAGCACCGCGGCTGGACACAAGCTCTTTGTAGGTGGCCAGGCGCCGCAGGATTGCCGCGTTACGAATGCCACTCTCCAGCATCAGCAGATCCTGGTCGATCCTGTTCTGCGCCTCCTCAGCGAACCCTTCCATGGGGTTTGGCCTTTCCTCCGCCACCGCGATGCGAAGCCTTGTCTTGCCATCCCTTTCCGCCTGCTGGAGTGCCTGGAGCTCGGCCTCCTGCTCGGGAGAGAACTGCTTGGCCTTCAATCCTTTCCGAACTAGCCAGCCTAGTTGCCGCTCTGCAACGCCACGCCCGGCGGACTCCTTCGGAAAGCGGCCGAGTTCTCGCACCTGCTGCATGACCTCCTCGATCTTCGTCTGCTGCATGAGCCCGTCGGACTTTGAAGCTCGGCTGCCCGCCTGCTGCAGAGTTTGAAGCTCGGCCTCCTGCTCCGGTGAGAAATGCTTGGCCTTCCGAGTTTTTCGGATGTGCCAAGCCAACTGCCGCTCTGCAAGCGGGCGTTGAGCGCTCTCCTTCGGCCAGCTGCCGAATTCGCGCACCTGCTGCAGGATCTCATCGGTCTTCTGCTTCCGCTTGAACTCCTCGGTTGCAGCGCGCTGAGCAGCAGCACCTGCAGCACGCTGAGCAGCAGCGCTGACGGCGCGTGACTCCTCGAGGTCTTGCAATTCCAACATCACGTCACTAGGAATGCTCTCGCGGTGTTCAAAGAAACGTTTGGCCAAGTTGATTTCGGCTCGTGCTTCCTCAGACGTTCCATGATTTCTGATCGGTATACGACCGAACTGCTTCACGTCCTCGACGAGCGTTTGCAGAGATCCGCTTAATGCAGAACGCTGAAGGGCAGCGCTGACAGCGGCTGACTCTGAAGGCGTGGCGCATTCGAGGGCTTGCAACTCTAACATAACGTCATAGGAATGCTGTCGCGGTGGTCGGAGAAACGTTTGGCCAACTTGTTTTCAGCTCGCACTTCCTCGGACGTTCCTTTCTTTCGCATCGGTATACGACCGAACTGCTTCACCGGGTCAACAATCCTTTGGACAGTACCGTTCAACACAGCACGCTGAGGAGGGGCACTGCTCACTGCAGCAGGCTGAGGAGCACCGCTGTTGGGTGCAGAAACGTCAGGAACATGGCGCCCAGACCGAGAGCTACCAGCATGCCGCGGCATTACTGTGTACAGTGGGTGCTGGGAAGTTCCTTTGTAAGGATAGTTCTAGGCAAGATGGCTACGGAGACATTTAGCAAGATAGCTCTAGGCAAGATGGCAAGATAGCTCTAGGCAATGAGGCGTCCGAAAACGAGACACTGCTATCAACGCTTTTATAACTGCAGGAACCTCTGATACCGACACTGCTACGCACATGGAAGGTGTCTTGAAATGAGGCACAGCCAGAGTTGATATCCAATGAGGCGTCCGAAAACGAGACACTGCTATCAACGCTTTTATAACTGAACGAACGTCTGATTTCGACACTGCTACGAATATGGGGGTTGTCTTGCAATGAAGCACGGCCATGACCTGATTTAGATTCCACAGAAACACATGCAGAAATGTTTTGTTTTTTCAAACACCGAAATTCTCTGTAAACGAGACACTGTGAACGACTGCAGAACAGGCGCTTGTAACAAAGGAAGTGCAGGCTGAGAAGCACCGCAGGCGAACGTGAATGAATCCGTTGGGCAACGTGAGCACAGACCGAAACTCTGCGCAGGCACTCTCAAGGGAGCCCGGGCAGGCTGAGGAGGAATGCAGGCCGCAAACACTATTCTTGCACCAGACGCCACAACAATAAATAGTGCAGGCTGAGAAGCACCGCATAAACAACGAAACTACCAAACGAGATGTTTGAGGCAAACCTAGTTGGCATCCCGCAAGGCGCAGGACAAAGACGCTTGCCATGTCCAGCAAGCTGAGAAGCATCGCTGACAAGACAGGAGAAAGCTCACCTCAAGCTTTCTCCTGAGGGGTGGCTTTCAAGAACGCGGCACTTCTTGGCGGATTCCGGCGTCGTGCTCCACTCATTCATCCGCTTATGCTCGCCTGATTGCTGAAGCTCTGTGCGCATCCCCAGTGTTCTCAATTTTTTAATGAAGTACTGCGCCTCAGACACGACGGAGTCGTCAATGTGGGTCACGCTGTGCACCGTCATGCCATCTTATGAACAGCCAGTAATGAGCAACAAGCAGACTCTGTGCTTCGCTCGGTTGGGCGGATCCATTTTGAACGAGAGCAAGTTGTCAACTGAGCAGCGTCCGTGAATCGTCACTGAGTGGGAAGACTCACCGTCAGAAGCGTCCGTGACACCTGGTGTCGACACGACGAAGCCAGCCGCAGTGGATACGCACCGAGACTTCTGCGTGGTACGAACGAGAACAACTGCCAAGTGGCAGTTCCGGGTAAGCTGAGAAGCGTCACCCCCGCCACCCGCTGGTGAGTACTGCACGCGCATGCCGTAGAAGGGGCAAGACCGTATCTCAGAGAGCTGTGCCGCGAGCATTGCATCCTGGCTCTCGCGGCACTGCTTCAGGATCTCCAAGACGACATTGTAAGACGTATTCGGGGCGCGCGATATCTGAAGCGGTGAAACGGCCACCACAGTCGTGTTGACGAAAGTCCGTTGAGGTGTGTCACCCTGTGCATTCGCAGCCACATTGCGCACGCGTCGTATGATGCGACAATTGCTCAGTGGAGGGAAGGAGATAGCTTTCTCGTCGTGAACTTTTTTGAATTCTTGCATGCTGTCAATGCCAGTCTAGGCGAAGGCTGCCGCTTGTGATACGCCGACTTTGCACGAGCCACTGAAATCACGAGCAGTAGTCGTAAAGAACACGCGCTCGCCTGTGTTCTCCACCGCAGAGTCGGCTGGCTCCGGTTCCTCAAGCCTCATCCCATTGACCTGCAACAAGAGTGGCAAGTTTGCATTCGGATCATCCGACGCCATAGCCAGAAAGGCACAGCAGGAGAGGAGTGCTTCTCCGGTGAGAATCTGCGAAGCCTGGTCTGGATCCCAAGTACCCGCATGAGCGGTGGTCAGCTGCTCCCGGTCCATCGCGAAGTCTTGAGTGGCTGCTAAGTCGCGTAGTTGAGTCATTCTGGGACAAGAGCATGCGGAATCCACCACGCGATCTTGCGACAAGTTCAGCTCCAGTTTGCCGTCGAATTTGCCCGCCACGTTGGGAAACAGCAGCGGTTGTCCTTTGTGAGAGCGACAAAGCTCTATGTTGGTGGATCCCCAGACTGCAATCACAGCCTCCGCTGTCTTGGAGTTACTCGTCTGTGTGCCGTCGACCAGATGTACTCTTGCCACTGGAGGGTGGCCAGCGGGAGTGCGGGTTTCTGAAACAGAATGAACCACAGCCATGACATCGAAGCAACGCTGCGATTTGATGTTCATCATGTCTGCCACTGTAGACGCTGGAGCCGGCGCCGATGCCAAGGAGGTCTCCTCCGGAGAGCTTTTGAGCACTGGAGTGCAGGTTGTGCGCTTGAGGTCGACCACGACACGAACAGACGCATGCACAAAAGCGTCCTGCTGCCGACTGCCCAGGCCGACGCTGGAGAGTTTCCACGCCGTCATCGGAGGGAACTTTTTCAGAGCAGCTTGGACTTCTGCTGGAGTTCCTTTGAGGATGGCCTCACAATAGTGCTCTGAGTCTGTGCCAAGCAGAATGCATGTGAATCGGTTTGCATGGACTAGCTGGCCATTGTTCCTGCTCTTGTACGAGTACTTGATCTCCCTGGGCTTGTATACTCGGACAAGGAAGTCTTGGGTTTTGGCGCTGCTCTTCGTGAGAAAACCCAGTGGAGACGTCGGCTGTTCTGCAGCAGCAGCCATGGTTGCTCACCCGGAGGATCACCGTGGAGCGCACAGTGACACAGGCTGAGAAGCACCGTGCACGGCACGGTGAGACTGGTTGAGCGGATGCGGACAAGGCTCGCTTTTGCCGCGAACTCCTGCAATCCAAGTTCTTTGAACCAGAACGGCAATGATTACAGAATTGCAAAGTTACAAGTGATGCCTCCACGAAGCACCCCCCCTGTGGAGTCGAGAAAGCGTGTTGCTGTATGTGTGCGTGACTCGATGGATGTGATGTGTGTGCTGTGTGGCCCCGCCCCAAAAAATGCTTCGGCCTCTCAAGGCCCCCCCCGCTCCACGAATCCCATTGCGGGGTCGAGATCCCCGCTCTGGTGGGCGGAGACGCCAAAGGCTTCGAAAACCGCGAGGGAGGGAAGGATAAGGGAGAAGAAAAGGACGGAGAGGGAGGGCTCGGAGGCCCTTGGAGGGGGGGATGTGCCCATCCGAGGGAACGGTGCACCCCCCCCTCCCCGTCGTGAAAACGAGGCACCAGCCGTGGCAACGACCCCCCCCCTATCCCCCTCCGCGACCTGAGTAGACCACCCAGGCCAGCGGAGGACGTCATAGGGGGCGGGGGCTCTGACTTCGATGAAAGAAAAGGAGGAAAGCGGGGGGCAAGGATCAGGCAGACGAAAGTCCTTTTAGGCTTTGCCCGGCGTGTGGAAATGCCTTTTTGGCTTTTGCGGGGACTAACCCGCGCGGTCGCCCGCAGGCGACAGGGCGCCCAGGCCCTCTCCGCGCGCGCAGGCGCGTGGCAAACTACATGCGCACGATGGCCCGTGGAATCAAATGGAACCGTCCGCGGCGAGTCGTCCGCGGCGACTCAGGACCACGCCGCCCTGGAAGAAGAGGCGCTACAAGGATGCATTCTGCGACGCTGGAGATCCCGATGCGACGAGGACGCTGCGGAGAAACATTCTGCGCGCGTGCGCACGACCTGGAACGACGAGCACAATGCGGGAACAAATTCGGTGACGTTGGAGTCCCCGATGAGACGAAGAAGCAGCAGAGACACGTCTCAAGGCGCAGCAACACCGAAGTGACGCAAACGCACCCCGCGACACGACAAGGACGCTGCAAGAAGAAACTCGGCGACGCAGGATTGCGTGGAAGCTACAAAGGCATGGAAAGGAGGCTACGAGGAAACTACAGAGCATTCAAAGCGTCTCGAGCTTAGGGAGCCTTCCTCAGAGCCCTGGTGCGCACGACTTTGGCCGAAGGCCATCATATATGCACGTACAAGAGTTCATGCAGAAATCTCTTGTGCATGTGCTGGTGCCACTGCTGCGAGCAGGCAGTGGAACGAGCGAGGAGGGGGTATCAACCTTGACCGCCCGCCCCCGCCCCCTTCCCTTGACCGCGCTCCGCGGCCGGGCGCAAGCGCGGCCAGTCGGGGCAGCCGGCCGGGGCAGCCGGCCGGGGCAGCCGGCCGGGGCAGCCGGCCGCCCTCCCCTCCTGCTCGTCCTCCTCCTCCTCCTCCTGCTCGTCCTCGTGCTCCTCCTGCTCGTCTTCTTTCTCCTGCTCCTCCTCCTCCTCCTCCTCCTCCTCCTCTTTCTCCTGCTCCTCCTCCTCCTCCTCCTCCTCCTCCTCCTGTTCCTCCTGCTCGTCCTCGTTCTCGTCCTCCTCGTCTTGCTCGTCCTCCTCCTCCTGGTGCTCTCTCCTCCTCCTCCTCCTCCTCCTCCTCCTCCTCCTCGTCCTCCTCCTCCTCTTCCTCCTCCTCCTCCTCCT
>CAUYUJ010005995.1:51251-56932 GCA_963575745.1 Prorocentrum cordatum | reverse complement strand
GGAGGAGGAGGAGGAGGAGGAGGAGGAGGGGAACGAGAGGGGAACGGGACAACGAAGGTGAGGGCACGGCAGGCTAACGTCACGATGACGCCAGCGCTGGTGTCTAGCACCGCACGGGAGGCTCAACCCTGCATGCATGACCAAAACCTTCCAAAGGCGCATTTAAGCCACAGCGCAGCGTGCACAAAACGGAAGGAGGGGAAGAAGAGGAGCACGCAGCCGGAGGAGTCCGCCGCGCGGTGTTCAAACGGCCACTCGACAATGGGCCCGAGCCCGTGGCTCTGGCCCAGCGCTCGTCTCGGCCCCCACCCGAGCGCCCATTCAAAAATCGCGGCAAGGATGGGGAGGGCGCGAGAAGAGAAACCGGACGGCCATGACGCGCCGCCTGCTGCGCGAGGCTGGGGTCTTCCAACCCCCGCGCCCGGCGCGCACTTGCAGGCGCGCGGGAGTGGCATTCGATCCGCTCCAGATGCGAACCAAGCTGTTGCTTCTACCCCCCGAGGGTATTGTCTGTTACCCCTGGGGGGGCGCCAGGGAGGGTCGGTAAGGAGGGGTCGGCGGGGGCTTATGTCATCGACGACGACCACGGCAAAGGCAACGACGAAGACGGACGACGACGAGGACGAAGACGACGACTGTGCCTGTGAGCACCAGCAACATGCCTGTGAGCACCAATGCGCCACGAAAGCCAAAAGACAGAAGGGCACCGCGGGCGCAATATGCCAATGAGCACCAAAGTGTTCCTCGGTGTCTGTGAGCACCACGATGTCGCAGGAGCGCCACTGCATGCCAAGCGCTCGTGGCAACCACAATAGTTTGCGAGCGCCAAAACATGCGTGTGAGCGTGGGAGGGACATTCTGGACCAGCCCCAACCGACTGGCACCAATTACAACCGATCGGGCCCTTTTCAACCAGCCCAAAAAACAACTTCTTCTTTTTTTAGCGCGCAGCCCGCCCGATCCGCTGACCCTCAAGTAAACTATAAGCCAGGACCAGAACGACAAACAACCACCAAGCAGCGAACACAATTAGGCCGGCGTTCTATCACAGTGCGGTAACTAAGAAGTGAAACCAGCCCAAAAAACAACTGGTACCCATTACAACCATTCATCCTGAGCCGTACAGTAGGACTCCACGTAGAAAGCATTACAGCATTGCAGTACGATGCAACCATCAAATGCACGGCTCAAGCGTACACATTCATTCTGGCAGACAGCATGAGCGCCCCGGCTGGAGTCCCACCAGCCCTTTCAGGGCGTAGGTGGTCTAGGGTGTGCTGTCTTCCATCTGCCCCTCTTCCCCTTTGGGGAAGGGTTTTTTTAGGGGGCAAACAAACATACCTCACGTTTGACCACCCTCGCTTCCAAGAGATACCAAGCGATGCCAAACTACGGCATGTACTGGTCAGGCCGCTTGACGAGGAGGCGTATGGTATGACTTGGTTTTGCCTGGAAGCGAAAGCAGGGTAGGTAGTTCACGCTTTGATTTTTCACTGTTCCTTATTAATATACACCCCCTCACCCACCCGGCTGGCGGCCAACCTGGAACCATGCCGACTCCATGCAGGCTCGCCCCCAACCGTCCCTGTCAAAAAACAATGCAAGCCGCACTCTGCCTCCACACTTGGAGCGTGCGCGGCCAACCCGATGCGCCCCAGCCCCACCATCCCTGAGAAAAAAACCATGCAAAGTACACTTTGGGGCAAAGTCTTGAGTCATGCTCGTGAGGCCCACGAGCACTTTGCATAGTTGTTGGTAGGGACGGCGGGGGTGTCAGCATATTTCCTGCTGCGCGCAGGGCTACTATCCCTGACAATAAGCAATACAGCCTGCACCTCGCGGCTAAGTCTGGATCATGCGCGGCCATCCCGCGATCACTGCCAAGAGGTTATTGACAGGGGCGGCGGGGGTGGTGGCGCGTCTCCTGCTGCGCGCAGGCCCACCAAACACAATGATGGGCATTGGTTTTTGACAAGGATGGCGGGGGCCGACATGCTTCCCGATGTGTGCTGCCACGTGCGCAGGCGCACCTGACACACTCTGTACGTGCCCCGAACGCGGCGCACCTGGCGCGGCTGGAGTGTGCGGCAAACCTGGCGCACTCGGAGCACGTAGCGCATCTAGCGCACCAGGAGTGCCTGGCACGCTCGGGCCCCAGGGGTGCCTGGCGCGCGTGGCGCACCTCGCTCAAGCGTCGCGCGCCTGGGGTCGGCTTTGGTTCCTAGTAGCTGCCCATCCAAAGTCGACGGCTGAACATGCTCAGGCTCGGATGTTACTATGTGTTGGGAGGGCGGTTGGGAGTGAAGCTAGACAGCTTGCGGGCGGGTGGGTAGCTTGACCCCTCCCCCTACCCCCTCCCCTGGACCTGGACGGGGGGTCTTGAGAGGGGTTGGAGCTTTCGAGATGGCCCAAGGTGGCTTCAAGAGCGCCTCGGAGAGCCCAAGATGACCTCCAAGATGGCTCAAGATACCCCAAGATGCCTCAAGATGACTCCCACGATGCTCCAAGCGGCCCCAACAGGGCTCCAAGACGGCTTCAAATGGTCACCAAAGAGCTTCCAAGGAGGCCCCGAAGAGGCCCAAATCCTTCCAACACCCAAGTAACAACACTATGGTTTGCTGTCTCGCCGTTTCGCGTCCGATGGCCATCCGAGGCCTCAAGATGGCTCCGAGATGGCCCGAGAAGGCCCCAAGAGGGGCTCACGAGAGCCCCAAGACGGCTCCGAGAGCGCCCAATAGCGCCCCAATGGCGGCCCAAGAACACCCCAATATGCGACATTTGAGGCTCCCGAAGAGCAGCGCTAATTAAAGCTCCCCTCTGCTTTGATCGATGCCCTCCAAGATGTCACCCAGAGCGCTCCCAAGGCTCCCAAGAACGCCTCAAGAGGGCCCCACAAGGCGCCCAGGAGGCCCCAAGAGGCTCCAAAGAGACCCCCAAGAGGCCCCAAGAGGCTCCCCAAGGCACACGAGTCGCTTCAAGAGGCCCCCAGGACCGCCAAGAGGCCCCCAAAACGCAAGAGAGGCCCAAGACAGCCCCAATGGCCCCAAGAGCGCCCAAGAGTGTCCCAAGAGCGCTCCAAGAGGGACCCTTCCTCTGTGTGCTGCCCACTCCCCTGATCGAGGCAACTCCTCTGGGCATCGTCTCTGGATGGGCTGGTGAGGTTACGCGAAGCATGTAGAATTGGTACGAATTCGCTTTCTGGCATCTGGGTATTGTGTTGTTCTGAAATTGAACAGCGTTCGTCAGTCTCACTGAAGTTTTACGGCCGGCGAATGAAAGCTGGACACACGTCGCACGACAATTGCAGAAAGTTTCGCCTTGCGTTGTGTTCATGGGTCGGATGTGGGACTTCCATCAGCGAACAACGAACTACTCAAGGAGGCAGTGTGGACATCCATCCGCACATAATGAAATTCGTTATGAGAAGCTCACGGGGTACATATGAAACACTTCAGGTCTCAAGTGGAACCAGAGAGCAGGCTTCATGTGCTCGAGTTGCGCAAACGAGCTGTTACATGGCAGATGAGACCCCGTAAGTTTGCGTTGTATGGCAAGGTGGCGTATGGACAGCACGTCGTATTTCACAATTCCTTAGGCGGGGACTCTACTGCTTGTTTGTAAAGTATCATGTTCATTGCTTTGTTACTATTGCTGTGTAGTAGACTGTTGTAGCTGCTGTTCGCCCTCGTCTTCCTCCTTCCTCATTATCCTCCGTTTCCTCCTGCTCATCCTCCTGCTCATCCGCCACCACCACCTCCTCTTCCTCCTCCAGCGTACGCAGCTCCCTCTTCGTTCCGATTGCGCGTTCTACGATGGGATCCCCTCTGTCAGCTAGGGCACGGGTCGGCTGACAGATAAACAACAGCGGTAGGCTGTCAGATCTGGCGCGAGCGCACCTGGGTACAGGGCAATGTGTAATCCATAGGATTTCTAAAATATAGGATTTTAATACATGATTAATGTATGAATGAAAGTACGCACGAACTCCTCGCTGTTTTTAATACCAAATCCCTGCATTTTTATACATGATCCGCACGCGAAACATGTATTAGAAACAGCACTGTAGTCCCCCTCCTCTCATCCCCTTCCCCGCCCGTCCTCCCTTGCATCAGGGAAGCAAGAAGATACCCATACAGCTGCTTCACGGACCTCTGGGCTGCGCTCTGACGCAGTCATCGGGGAGAGAGAGACCAGCCGTGGCGACGAGGGGGAAGAGAGACCAGCCGTGGCGACGAGGGGGAAGAAGGGCAGCGGCATCGGCACCTGCTCCTCGACTGGCCCACTCCGCCCTCCTCTGCTTCCCATCCTCCTCCTCCTCCTCCTCCTCCTCCTCCTCCTCCTCTTCCTCTTCTCCTCTCCTTCTCCTCCTTCTCCTTTCTCATCCTCCTCCTCTCCTCCTCCTCCTCCTCCTCCTCATCCTCCTCATCCTCATCCTTCATCCTTCCCCCCTCCCCCTCCTTCCTCCTCGACTCCTCCTCCCCATCCTCCTCCCCCTCCCCCTCACCCCTCCCCCTCCTCCTCCTCCTCCTCCTCCTCCTCCTCCTCCTCCTCCTCCTCCTCCCTCCCTCCAGCTCGTCCTCCTCCCTCCTCCTCCTCCCTCCTCCTCCTCCTCCTCCTCCTCCTCCTCCTCCTCCTCCTCCCCCTCCTCGCCCAGGGGCCGCCATGGCATCCCAGCCCGCGAGCGAGCTCGGCCCCCACACCGCCGCCGCGAGAGACGCGCCGCCCCTGCCCGGGGCGCCGACCACGCGAGGACTCGGGGGGGGAGGAAGAGGCTTCGGGGGAAGAGGCTTTCGGGGAAGGAGGAGGAGGAGGAGGAGGAGGAGGAGGAGGAGGAGGAGGAGGACGAGGCGGGATGGAGGAGGAGGACGAGGAGGAGAAGAGGAGGAGGAGGAGGAGGAGGTCCGTCAGGAAGGTGTCGTACTCCTGGCCCCGGTGCACCTCGGGCGCCTGGTGCACGCGGCGCGGGCGGGCGAGCATGCACCAGCACAGTCGAGATGACGATACCACAGCGCAGGGTGGAGACAGCAGAGGGGCTTGCAAAGGACCAGCCCCTCCGCAGAGAAGGCCGCCGCGCGGGCCACGCCCGACGCGGGCACCTCCCGCACGTACAGTGCCACATGAGCGATGAACAGGGCTGGCAAGAAGCCAGACGAGCCAGGGCCGCGTTTGACGCGAGAACGCCTCTGTGCAGGTACGGATGTGCGTCCTGCGCTGGCAGTGGCCCGCCTGGGGCGCCCTCCAGGGCCCTGGATGAGAGAAACCATGGAGGGGGCTCCGCTGCATGAGCCTCTCTCCAAATTCTGCCGCGCACAGTTGAAGGGGCCCAAGGACACACAAATCAATACACACAAATAACAGGATTCCCCGTATTTTCCTATATTTTCTGGGTTTTTGTCTTCCCCCCCACTTCCCATATTTTCCTATATTTTCCTTGGAGTCGACGATTCATTGTGTCTGTGTTTTTCCCCCCTCTTGAACAGTCCCGGGGGCGGGCTCCTGGGCGGAGGATGCAGCTGCATCACGGCAAGGACTCTGGGCCGAGGCTTGCTGGGCCTCTGCCTTGCACCATGAGCCGAGTGCTGAGCTCCGCGCAGCGGCGGCACTGGCGGAGGAGGAAGAGGAGGGGGAACCAACTACTCGGGGGGGGAGGAGGGGGAGGGGGAGGAGGAGGAGGAGGAGGA
>CAUYUJ010005995.1:26251-46251 GCA_963575745.1 Prorocentrum cordatum | reverse complement strand
TGCCAGCGGCCCGAGGTGTGGAGGGGGAGGTGTGGCGGGGGCGCCCCGGCACGGGCCACCTTCGCGTTCTCCGCCCGAGCGTGCCCGCTGCCCTGCTCGCGATGGGGAGCGGCAGACAGGGGCAGCCATCGACATCTGCAGGCCAATCACGGTGGTGAGGGAAACTTTTTTGGTCGGCGGCCGCGCGACAACGGTCCGGCGGCAACAGCGATGCCCGGGGCAACGGAACACGGCAAATTACACGCGATGCGTGGTGTAGTGGTGAGAGAGACGCGGAGGGGCAGAAGAATCGCGAATCGCGATGATCGCATCGATGACGTACTTTGGCCTGCCGGTCGCGTCCACACGTGCGCCGTCAACATCGGCCACCATGCCTGCGGAACGTCAGGGCGCGTAAGAATGCTCGCCTGCTGCCAGGTGGAGGCACTCTGGAGCTGTCGGAGGCCACAGGTCTCGCCCACCACCGTGCGCACGCCTCGATCAAAGCATGCGCATAAGGGGTATGTTTTCTGGCGCCCGTTTTCGCCTTCAGGGAGCACGCCTCGAAATAGCTGCCCGTAGATGTGATGTCTTGAAGTGGGAATCGGTAGAACCCTGGATCTGTACGCCACCTCCCTGTGAACAGATCAGCGAATCCGTGCCGGGGCTTCGAATCTACAGCTGACCCTGAACAATGCGCTCGGGATCTAGCTCGTTTGGGCGAGGGAGGCAGCGAGAGTGGGCGCTGCTGTGTTGAAATAGTAATCGGAGCTCCCCAAGTCTCGCAAGCCCACATCGTAACACTTCTGGCCCAATGGCACCTATGTGAAGTCGGGACCCAGTGCGGCGGTCGCCCACGTCACGCTTGTAACAAAGGCCAGCGTGGTTGTGGTCGGTTCCGTGGAGGAGCCTGTCCTGGATAAAATGCCAGAGCAAATAGTATTCCAAGCCTGTCGGCATCCGAAACCAAACGTACGGCCAACACGTGGCGTGCAGCGACGGAAACGTAATGACATTCGCGCGCGGACCAACTGAAGAGCTCCAAACTAGCACTTTCACAGTTGCGAGGATTCGTTACCACGCTTGCGGGGATGAGGCATGCGCTGCTGTCCGAACTTCGGATTCAGTTTGCCATGGCCATCAGATCGTTTGCACGCGTAACTGCAGCAGGGAGCTCCATCAACCCAGCGCGAGGCTGTAGCCAGCTGGAGTCAGCCAACCAATTTCTCAGACGTTCCCTGTCAGGCTACCGCGGCGTAGGGTGCTGTCGACCCGGAGCGCGTGAGGCCCCTGGGCACGGGGGCGTGCAACGGCTCCTCGGCCTGGGGCCCTCCTGTCTGGCGCTACGGTCAGGAGCTGTTGCTCAGCGTGTCGCCGCGGCGGCACCGCCGACATGCTGTGCCCTGCATGCGGATAGCACGTCGCTCCACTCCGCCTGGCGGGAGGCTCGGAGAAGGCCCGGGACGTGGAAGCTTGGGGGCTGGGAAAAGGATAGCGTCTCGCGCCGATGCGTGGTGGGCCAGCACCAGCGGCGACACCCGCGTAGCCAAAGTCCTGACCGTACGCCATCACCTCACTGCAACGCGCTGCCGTGGGCGTGTCGTCGGGCCTGGTCGAGATGTTCGCGATACCGCCCTCATCGTCCGTTATCGTCTTCTGTGGACAAGGAACGAGCAAGGACCTGCAGTGCCCTTGCTGTGACCTTGCCACTCGTGACTCCAGCCGCGCATTCCCAACCAGCAGCGCCACCCGCAAAGACGTGCCGCTCTGGACAAGAAGAATACGAAGAAGAGGTTGCGACCAACCTCCGTGAGGCTGCGGCGGAAGACCCTCCGCAACGTCACTGCAAGGCGCGCTGCAAAATCGTGCACGTGGAAGGAATGTGTTTCTGCCCGCTGCTGGATCCACGAACACGTGTCGGGCGTTGGCAGAACCGGGTTTAGTGGGACCTGGTTTAATGATGTGTACTGGGGGACGCCCCACCGCCCCGTTCCGCTGACCAGAACTGCCGTCACCCGAAAAGCACCAACTGCGGCAAACCTGGTTTAGTGATTCTGGCCCACCCAGGGGCCCTGGGGCCCTATCACAAACCGGGTCCCCTTGCCTGGGGCCCTGGCCATACCCGAACGTAGCGCCATCGCCCCTCCCAGCCGGCGCGCTGCCTGGTACTGCTGTGTGCCCGGCATGCTGGTGCCATCGAAGTCGCGAACGCATGCAACATGTGGAGACGGAGATCAGGACGCCGCGCCCGAGCAGTGCTGCTCTGAAACCTCGCTCCAGACAAGGCACACCGAACTGCGACGTTCCCCCACCACACAGAGGCCCCCCGAACGCGCCGACTGGCCCCCCCCAAGAGGCGTGTGGAAGATTCGTCGTCCGACGGCGGCAGAGCACCGAGCGCGAGCGCCCCCCCCGCCGCCCCCCCGGCGCGGTGTCGGGGGCCTGGAAGTTGGCACCAACACCAACACACAGGGTTGCCTTAACCAGGGGAAGATGAACCTGAACTTTGGTGCTGGTGGTAATCCCTCGACCGCCTACGAAGCCCGGATCTTACCACCGTCGCCGAGATATCGATCTTCTTCCGCCGGTGGAGGCAACCGCCGATACTGGTGTTGGTGCCAATCTCCAGGCCTCCGTCGATGGGGGTCCTTCGAGACGGTGCGATCGAGCGTCACCATGCCGAAGTCGATGATCTTGAGTCTGAGCTTGGACTGCCCGTTCTCGGAAAGGGGCGGGGGGGCGGGGAAGAGACGCGAGGGGGCGGCCACGGGCCGAGCCGCCCCCGGGTGCGCGGCCCGGAGCCGCGGCTTGCACCAAGAGGGGTCGGACAATGGATCTGCTCCCGTACTTCCTCTGTCCTCCCTTCCGTCTTGCCCTGTCCCGTCCACAAGTTATTTCAACATGAATACTACCATCCCCTCTCCCCCGAAGGACGCTCTGATTCACGCGCCCCCCCCTCCGCATACGGTTCGTACACACAGGATGGGTCCGAAGTGTTTGTGTTGCTCGTGTGTGGTTTTCCAATCCGAATGTTCTCGGTCCTTCAGAAATTCTGCTCCCGCTGCAGCGTGGGCTTTCGGCTGCTCGTTCAGAATGGCGCTCTCGCTGCAGCGCGGGCCACTTTTCTAAACAGAGTCCTTCCTCATCGTTGTCGCCCCCCTCCTTTCCCCTCCTCCGCATTCTCCTAGTCCTCATACTCCTTCCGATCCTTCCATTCCAACTCCCTCTGCTGCTGGTCGACCTCGTCCTCCTCCTTCCTCCTCCTCCTCCTGCTCCTCCTCCTTCTCCTCCTCCTGATCATCCTCCTGCTCATCCACCTCCTCCTCCTCCTCCTCCTCCTCCTCCTCCTCCTCCTCCTCCTCCTATATACTCTCCCTTTTTCCGACTGCGCAAAACACAATGAGGTCCTTCATTGAGTCCCAGATCCGCCAGGACGCGCGTCCGCAGCTAGAGCAGCAAACGGCATCATGGGACGGGATGGGTGGGAGGGGTAGGATGTCAGATATTGCGCGAGCGCACCCAGCTTGACTTGAACCCCACTCCCTTCTCTCCATCACCGTCGTTTATGCCTTCCCCCTCCAAACTCCCCCGACTCCCGTCACGAAACGGAGAGACGATCGAGACCATGCGTGGTGGAGACAACAACCTGCAACGAAGAGCGACATATCGCTAACATCCGCCGCCCTTCCCTCCCCTTTAGACAAGCGCGATCCGCCACTCAGGAACTGCTCGCAAATGGCCTGGATCCGCCGCGGGGGACTTATTAGTCATCACGACGAGGCGAAGACATGCTTCTTGTTACGTTCGCGAGTAGGCACCTTGCGAGCAGTGGAGCGCCCCTGCTCATTCTACGACAGGCCGCGAGCAGGGGCAGCGCGACGACCGAACTCCCACGCCTGGGGGCGTTCAAAGAGAAAGGCACAAAGGAGGAAGCACGAGGAACCTGCACGGAGAGCGCATTCCTTTCTGTTCGGCGATGACGGGCGTCATGGGGGGGGGGGGGAAGGGGGGCATGACGTAACGCCCCCCCCGCCGTGTGGCTCCGGCACCGCAGACGCGCCCGCGCGCGCGACGCGACGAGCGACGAGCGACGACGACGACGACGACGACGACGACGTCGACGACCACGACGACGACGACGACGACGCGAGCAGCATGTTGGTGGCGATATGTCCCAGTGCGCCACTGTACACCACAACGCTCGCGTGCACCACAGCGCGCTTGTGTACCACAGCGCTTGCGTACACCGCAACAACCGTGTGCAACGCAGCGCCTGTGTACACCACAATGTTTGCGTACACTACTGCGCCGGTGTACATGGGTACATCGCAGCTACCATGTGCAGCAAAACGCCTGAGTACACCACAGTGCTTGCGTGCACCGCAGCGCCTGTGCACGCCACAACGCGCGTCTACACCACAGCATCCGCGTGCAACGCAGCCCCGGTGTACACCACATTGCCTGCGTGCATATGAGAAGTAGAAGGAACATGTACGTGAGGATCTGCTGCGGACAACTAGACGCCACGCCAGGAAAGTGCTGACAATCGAATGCGACATTCTTCCCTCCTCCCTCCCTCCTCCACCTCCACCACCTCCTCCTCCTCCTCCTCTTCCTCCTCCTCCTCCTCCATATCCTCCTCTCCTCCTTAACCTCCTGTCGTGCGGGTTGGCGCTACAGCGCACGTGCACATCTCGGCGCGCACCGCAGAATTGTCTATTGAATCGGTCCACTTGGTTCTCGGACGGCCAATTTAGCTGGAACCTCCTGGACGCAAAGGGAGGAGGTAGGGTGATGCGGACTCGGGAGGACTCGTAAATTCCAGCGGCGCTCCGTTGTCCATAAGGATAAACGCTCCATTTTGTCATAAGGATTCGTCTTCACATTCTATATACAACAGTGGTGCTGTGTTGCACGCGATTGCTGTGGTGCACGCAGGCACTGCAATGTACGCAGGCATTGTGGTGTATGCTGGTGCTGTGTTGCACACGGCTGATGTGGTGAACGCCAGCGCTGTGGTGTGCACAAGAGCTGTTGTGCCCGCAGGCGCGGTGGCACAAACTGACGCTGTGTTCCACGCGGCTGCTGTGGTGTACATAGGCGGTGTGGTGTACACAGGCGCTGTGGTGCACGCAGGCACTGTGGTGTACACAGGCGTTGTGGTGCAAATCGCCACCTACATGCTGGTGCTACCCGTCCGCCGTCATTCCTAGGCATTCCTAAACGCCGCCGGTGTGAAACGTGACGTCATCGACACCCTCCACCGCCCCCTAGATGATTGCCGTCATCGGCCCGGGATAAAAAAACAGGCTTCAGCCGCGTCCGCGCGCACGACGACTATGAGCGACGAGTGACAAGCCACGAGCGACGACGACGACGACGACGACGACGACGACGACGACGACGACGACGACGACAACGACGACTGCGGACCAGACTCCTATGCCTACGCGGACACCTACGCGGATCCCAATGCGCACGGCGGCAGTGCCCGGAGCGCACTGGGGGGCAGTGCCCGAAGCGCAGCAGGGGGGGAGCGTTACGTCATACGGGGGGGGGGGGGGCGGGGGCCATGACGCCCGTCATGCCCCAGCAAGAAAGAAGCGGGCTCGTACTATGTTTGGAGAGCTCACGCGGCCCAGGACGAGGCCAGGACGAGGATGACCTCGGACAACGAGCCACCACCGTGCCGCTGGGCACGGAGTGGGCGTGCCCCCAGGTCCTTCGTCTCGTCCCTCGAGCAGCAGTGCTCACTCCCGAGGAGTCTTCGAGGGCTCCGGCCCCCGAATTCCCAAGCCTCCCCGGGCGTGGCGCGTGTCCCCTGGGGACCCAGGCGTCTTGTCGCCTGACTCTTTCCCAGGAAGGCCCCAAGAACGGCCCAAGAGGGCCCCACGAGGCCCCAACGACGGTCCAGGAGGGCCCCGAGGCGCCCCAAGAGCGCACCAAGACGCCCAAGACCGCCCCAAGATGGACCAAGAGGCGTCCGAAACCGCCCCAAGAGAGCCCCAAGAGACTTCCCAAGAGGGCCCCGAGAGGCCCCCAAGACGGTCCAGGAGGGTCCCGAGACGCCCCAAGAGCGCACCAAGACGCCCAAGAGTGCCCCAAGATGGATCAGGAGGTGTCCAAGACGCCCCAAGAGAGCCCCAAGACCCTTCCCAAGAGGGACCCGAAAGGGCAAAATCATTGATGTTCAATCGCTTCTTCGATGATGTTGGGTACTTGTTCAGCTCCCGACGCTCCAAGACGGCCAAGGGGCCCCCAGCACCTCCCCAAGACGGCCCAAGAGGCCCCCAGAAGGGCCACAACACGGCTCAAGAGGGCCCTAAGACGGCCCCAGAAGCGCCCAAGACTGCTCAAAGACAGCGCCAAAAAGGGTCCCGGTCCCAGAGGGGTAACACGAACCTAAACTCAGAGTCTTCCGTCCCATGAAAACCCCAGGAGGCCCCAAGGAGGCACCAAGAGGCCCACAAGAGGCCCCAGGATACCCCCAAGAGGCCCCGAAGAGGTCCAAAGAAGTCCCACGACGGCCCCCAAGAGGCCTCAGCCCCCGAGAGGTCTCCCGCGACATCCCAATTCATATCCTCGAGGCCTGTGACCCACAACCCAAGCACGGTGGTGGGATGGGCCGAAAACCATTCGACCTGGGGCTGGCACGAAAACGGAAAGAGCGCTTCAGCAACCTGCCCGAGATGGCTCATGGCACCCTTCGCTCTTGGGAGCCTTGGTGGTAAGAGTTTGTTGCGTCACCGCTCGTTCTTGGGAGCCTTGCTGGTAAGCGCGTGTTACGTCACCCCTCTCTGGTGGGAGCCTTGCTGGGGAGCGCTTGTTGCTGTCTGTTCAGAGTCCTCGTGCCCAGAGATGCTTACGTTGCCGCTCGCTCTTGGGAGCCTTGATGGTAAGAGCTTGTTGCTTCACCGTTCGCTTTTGGGAGCCTTGCTGGTAAGCGCGTGCTACGTCACCGCTCTCAGTTGGGAGCCTTGCTCCTCCTCCTCCTCCTCCTCCTCCTCCTCCTCCTCCTCCTCCTACTACTACTCGTATTGTGAGATTATCCTTCTCCTCCTCCTCATCCTCCGTCTCCTCCTCTGTCTCCTCCTCCTCCTCCTCATCATCCTCCTCCTCCCTCCTCCCTCCTTCTCCCTCCTCCTCTTCTTCTTTCTCCTCCTCCTCCCTCCGCCTCCTCCTCCTCCTCCCTCGTTCTCGTCCTTTTCTTCCACCTCTTTGTTCTCCTCTTCTGTATCCTCCTCCTCCTCCTCCTCCTCCTCCTCCTCCTCCTCCTCCTCCTCCTTCTTGTCTTTCATCTCCTCCTCCCCCTCCCTCTCCTCCTCCTCCTCCTCCTCCTCAGTCGCGGGGCCTCTTTTCCCCGCTCGTAGTGCCCTCGGTGCACCACGCAATGCTCCAGGGCCCTCAGGCCCACGCATGCGCCCCGCGCACGCGTCCTGCATGTGGCCTTGAGCCAACGCAGCGGCGGTCACGCCGCTGTGCCGTCGCCGTCGGGGCGGGGGTCCAGGGCCGTGTTCTCGACTCTGGTGGTGAACGTGTTCAGGTCGTTGATCTCCGGCTCGCAACTGACCTCCCACGAGTACGTGCCCATGAACCCCACAAGGTCGGCCCAGTCCACGCACCAATCAGTCTTCCCGGACTGGTCCGTCATGCACATAATTTCGAGCTCGCCCAGCAATGGGCGGAACCCCGAGGACTGACTGCCTCAGCAGTATCCTCGCCGGGCCTCCCAAGCGTCAATATGACTGGGGAGTGCCCGGCGATGCGTCCTTACGAGGCCCAGACCCGCGTGGCGACTTAGCGTCCTGACGCCGGTCCAGTCCTTCATCTGGATGTCCAAAAAAACCATGAACACCGCGGTCTTCACGACCGTGCTCAACTCGAGCTGGCTCTCTGGAGCACACGTCCTGAAGATGTCCACGGTAATGCCTCGTGTACCGTCTTCCACTCGCCTCGTGCAACGCACCTCAGTGCGTCTCGTAGAACAGCTCCTTTTGTTAGTCCATCTGCACAACAATCCCTTGTGTCGATCCACCATAGTCTCTTAAGTATGCCTCTGTCCAAGAGTTCTCGAATCCACTGGGCATGGTACAGCGTGTGTCTCTCTGCTGGTATCCGTACCTGCTCCGCTGTGATGCCGCTGAACACACTCTGGGCGTCCACGCAAGCCTCCAGATCGATTGCTGGCTTAATACTGGCTGCACTTCCATCAACCATATCTCGCAATTGCCTGGCCGTCAGTTCTCCAGTCTGAACCTCCGTCAGGAAACCGGCCAGCAGTAATAGATAATCACAGCAATCTGATAGCTGACATAACTCTGCTCCCCAAGTGGATCGCACCACATGAGCTTGTTTCCGTCAATAATACTCCAAAACATTGCATCTGCCTCCAAGCTCCTGCTTCGTCTCGATCAATAAATAAACAGCTCCACGCATAGCCAAACCCTTGTCGTCAGGTACTCTCCGAAAGGCCGCATCTCCAACGGCCATCAGCTTCACAGGGGGAGTCAACCTCTGTGCCGTAAAAACCAGAGGATTCTCCTTCATATACTTGAGCAGCACGTTCATCTTCCTAATATGTCCAACCTTCGGTGCCTTGCCGTGTCGTTGGAGTGCTGCGACATCAATGCATATGTCAATCCTCGTCATGATACACCACGCGATAGCTCCAAGCAAAGATGGGTAGAGCTTCACGTGCTTCTCCGGTGGATCGTCGTCGTCTCCCTGGGCTTGCAGTTCCTTTTCGTCGATGCAATTCAAATTCTTGATATTCTCAGTTTGGTCAACCTCGATGCTCATATCCTCCAGCTGTCTGTGGCGCAGGCCAGAGTGCACGAAATTGCTCTCACTCATAGTCATCTTGCCGAAAACTGCCTCCAGTGATGCAATCATCTCGCTGGTCGCCTTGTCGGTCCCCGCGTACTTCAAATCGTCTAGATGTGTAGACACAACCATCACCAAAACCCCCTGGATGTGCTTCAGCCAGAGTTGGGGGTCTGCATGTGTTGGCCTAAGCCAACTCGACAACAAAACTTGATCACGTCGAAGTCCGAATAACCTCGGGGCGTCATTGAGACCAAATCCTCCGTTCTCCATATGCAGGACCTCCAAAATCGAGTTGAAACCCTCGAAACCTTCCATTTCACATAACAGCTCGGCTGTGCCCTTCGGCAGCTCAAAGCAAATATCTCTAATCGGTTCGTTGAGCAGCTTCGCAACCTCCTCGAATGTCATTCCCTGCAGGAAAGCCGACGAGATGTCCGCGCCACATAGCTTCCAACGATGCTGCGCCGCAAGAATATTAACCATTCTCTGTCCCCATCTCGTGCTGGTGGCGGTGAACGTCTTCACCTCGTCCTTGTGCCTGTCTTTGAATCCACGTACCGTAGGTCTGCATCGTATGATCCTGGTCATACTTCCGTCTGCTGCTTGTACCCATTTCCATTTATCGACCCACTTCGCGTCGAAGAGATTCCTGGCTTGCTTACGAGGTCGCCTCGACATGGCCTTGAATCCTGCCCAGTGCCGTAGCTCCTTAAGTCGTGCCGCTCGAACTGCTTCTCGGTGTTCGATCTTCTCGGTAGGCGTCAGCAAGTTGTCATCTCTCTCTATCACGGCCTTGGCGGATCCATCCTCGTAGAAACTTAACACAGCCATCGTCCCCGTGCGTAGGGTCTCCGTTGATGGTCGGCTCGTTTGGCATCTTCCAGGCTCCTGCTGCGAATCCTATCTGGAAGACCTTCTCCGGTTGTAGTGACTCCACTATGTCGTCGGTCGCCTTCGCGCGTGTGGTACTCTGCGTGTTCCAGGCCTCTATTACGTCGTAGTCCTGGATGATCTCGTTCCGCTCGAGGACGGACACGTCTGGCTCTTCCGTGAGGTATCCGATCATGTCCATGAAGTCGCTCTCGTCTACGTCCCTCGCCAAGTCCGGGTCCTCCTTCGGTATTGCCCAGAAGGCCTCCAGGCTGTACAGCTCTTCTGACGACGACGCTGCCTCCGCTGGAACCGTGCTACCGCTGGCTGGTGTGCTGGCGCCATCGTCTGCTGCTTGATGAGGTTCAGCTGGCGTTGGCAGCCCGGGAGGTAGCTCTGGTCTATCTGGCGGTTCGTCTTCCAACCTTCTTGCTAGATGCTCTGCTGGGTTCTCCGAGCCTTGCGATCCTTCCGAACGGGCCCTTTTTCCGTATCTCTCGATGTTCGCGCATCCATGCGTCAACTCCTGGTAGGTGAGGCCCACCCATGCGTGGTATTTGCGGGGCCTGTCCTTGCAAAACATCCAGAACATCAGGCTCCACAGTCAGGAACTGCATGAAGTAGCACGAAGCCCATTCCTTCTCGCCGAAGATATATCGAAGGCTGAGATGTTCTGCTGCAGATCCTTCACCATAACACATGGCCTCCACTCCTGACTCTCCTTTGTCCAGACGCCTCGCAGTCCACCAACACAAAGTGTAGTGCTCCAAATCGTGAAGTCCAGGAAACGTTGGTACTTTTCTGCCAACTCGGGCGGCCACTGCTCCGTTGATATGTAGCCCACAAGAGGCGACTTGAAGCATGGCAGCCACCACGATGGGATAGCTCTTAAATATCTTCGTCAGGGCCCATCCCGATGACGTGCTCGCCCAGCCAAGATGCTCGCAACCTTCTCTGATATTATGTACGAAATCCAATAGGATCAGCGCTGGGTCGCTCTCCACCGCCATGAAAGATACAGAATAGCTATACAGTATTGCACGTCTGACATCAGGAGTGTTGACTATCATGTCGCGTCCAGGCCAGTGTATGGTGATCGTCCCCGTCTCTGGTGCTTGTGCCGAGACAACTTTGGCTGGTCCCTTCCAGCTCGGCACGTCCTTGGGCGCTTTCCCCGGCTTGTGGAAGTCCACGAGGTCTCCGATCTCCAAATGCAAATCCTCCGTCGCCGGGGCCGTTCGTGCCTTGGCAGCTCGCTCCGTCCTCGCCTGCGCCGTGGCCTCGATGATCGACATGGTCGCGATCTCTCGAAGCCTCTGCGAGTGTCTGAACATCGCCAGTCCATCTTCATCCTCCAACTCTTGAGCTCCACTCCTGTCGAAGTCCCTGAGCACGAGAGGCACACGTCCATAAAGTGCTTTGTATGGCGTACCTTCTCCAATGGTCAGGAACGACTTGGCGGGGACTGCTTCGGCCAATCTTCGAGCGAAGGGCAGCTTGATGCCGAGCTCTCGGAGATGTGCGTCTGTGACATGCATATGTCGGCGTAGTATATCGTGATGTCGTTCAACCACTTGCGCAGGTTGTCCTGGGGCCTTCAGTTTGCGCGTGGTTCCCATGCGTCCGAGAGCCACTCCAGCCTCTTCGGATGCCATAGCTCCTTCGCCATCGACGGTCAGTACCGCCATAGGCCCGAAGACCTGTATCCAGTTCACCCATATGAAATCCAAGAGCGTCTCGATCGTCTTGTCTGGGAGTTCTCGCGCCACGGTGAACCTGATACAACCGTCGATGAGATGTCCAACAACGCGTCTTTCATAGAATAGAAGATCCAACTGCACCTCGTCGTTGAACTGTACACTCAGCTTGATCGTCGTGGTCGCCCTGGTTCCCTTCTTCATCCACAATCGGCAAACTCTGCAGGTGTCCACGATGTCGTCGACCATCTGCAAGACCTTAGGCGGCACGCCTCCGGCTGAGAGCATACGCTTCATGGCCTTCTTGTTGGCGTGGAACCACCTCAGATGTTGTCGACGTAGCACTCTTCGTGTCACTGCCTCGTTGTTGCCGAACAGCGCCCGCCGGGCGGATCCAAGATCCCAGCTCGACCAGTCCACCTCCATACCTTGATCTGCTTCAGGTCGTGCTGGCGAGCCTGGGGCATCGGCAGCGTCCACCGGTCCGTCTGGTCTTGGTTCAGCTGCTCCTGGCGCTGGGTCGTGGGCAGCTGCTCGTGCTCGTCGGCGTCCCCCTCCAGCTGGTCTTTGGCCCACTTCAGTTGCCCATCTACACTGTCCTGCCACGAGAGTATGTCCAGGTGCGTCTTCGGGTTTGCCTCGCTGGCACTGCTTGCATCTCCACGTTCGTACTCCTGGCGTGGCAATCCGACATTTTCCGGGCACCCGAGAATGTGGAACATGAGCTCCGTTGCACGCTCGGCATTCCCATTCTCGCACTCTTCGTAGCTGCGTCCTCGGATCTGGGGGCCGATTCGCTGCCGCCGGTGGTCCTGGTGCTGGTGCTTGGGTGTCTTCAGGTGCAGGTGCTGGTACTCCGGCGTCCTCTGTCTTTCTGGATATTCTCCTTCGGCCCCTTTCTTCCGGTGCTGCATCTGGAGGGTCTGGCAGATCCCAGGGCGGAACCCAGGGTCCATGTTCCTCGAGTGGTGCTGCTGCCGCTGCCCCGGGATGCGCCGTAGTGTTCTGCAGGTGCGTCTTAACTTCTGCGTTTCTCTTCTCCGACAGGTAGTCCGTGACGCCATTGGCGATAGCCACCGCGAATCTCCAGGGCCACAATCTGGCCCTCGACGTGGCTTCTCGTCCTTCAACAGTAGCATGCACGTGACTCCCGTCGCATTGAAATCCAACCACGTGTCGTAGTAGTGCCTCGTGGGATGCCCATAGCTCCGTCCTCTTCTGTTGTGGTATGCCTCGAGCACTCTGCAGACCAGCCATACACTGATCCACCATAGCGTACACAACTCCAGGAAACTGAGCGACTGCCTGCCACGGTGGTTCTTGATATAGCTTGGATCCGGCTGGATTCTCATGAAGGCTCGGTCTCTCCGCAGCTGGTGCAGTGCCACTTCTCCGCATAGCAGGGCCAGTGGCCTGCATCGCTCGAGACTCTCCCTCCAGCTATCCGTCGCATTGATCATATTCACGCTGGAGAAACGTCCGTAGGGGGTGCATGGAGGTGTCACGATAACAACCATCACTCCACGCTCCAAGTAGTGCCACAACGTCCACTGCTCGTTGGGAACCGATTGGTCCACACCGCAGACGATGTCGAAGTTGGGTCTCGCTCTGCATTTTCTTCGCGCACAAATCCTGGATACGTAGCCTCGTCCTCCGCAAATCTCCAATACATCCATGGCGGAGGCCGCCTTCGCCAGGTAGGCCGTGAGATGAGAGAGACTTGCTGCTTTCCTGACTGCTGGTCCCTCGTACCAGGTTGCTCCATCATCTCCGGCAACTCCCCGCAGGCATGATGCATAACTGTTGCCGTCGTAGAACTCCTCCTCCACGAACAAGATAATGTCGTCGTCGTCATCCGAGTAGATGTCCGTGTCCTCGTAGATGGCGAAGAGGGAGTCGTCCATGGCCAGACCTTTTATGCTGTCTCCGCAGTCGTCGAAATGGTTCTCAATCTCAAACTTCTGCTTCTTGGCCTCCTTCGGTTTGTCGGTCAGCGACTTCATCTTCGCGCGCATCCTCGCCTCCGTCGGCTAGGAGTTCTCGTCATTGCCTGCCGTGTCCTCGCCCGTAGGCGCTTCCATAGTTCTCGACTCTGGAGGTGAACGGTTACCCCCTAGCAAGAGGGCGTCGTTGATCTCCCGAAACATCGCCACAAAGTATTGTGCATGTCGTTCGTCTCGCTGTCGTCGGCGCTCGTCGTTCCCGGACGAACTCCTCCAATCACTCTTGTGCCGACGTCCTTTTCCTTGGCATTGACATGGTTGGGCTCGAACTGTAAATGTGGACTGTATTCGGTCTACTCGATCATTCCATCCTCGTTCTCCTGCCTCGTCCGGTAGAGACTGCACATCGAAAGAACACCAATGTACTTCTACCTCGTGGGGGACCTCTCGCCTAAGCTTCAGGATCGTCGGGTCCGCCCACATAGAGCTCCCGCGCTCAGCAACTAGCATGGCGCCCCCGCCCCCGGCCAACTGTGCTCGCACGCAGTCTTCAAGAAGTCGTAGGCGCTGTTGGGGTCGCTGTCCTCGCTCAGCTCCTCGACGTCCCGGTAGATCTGCCCATAGTAGCCGGAAGCGTCCTTCGGTGAGGTGTCGTCTCATATCTCGCGCTTCCTTGCCTACAACCTGGTCGTAGGCCATCACCTGTGTCACGGGCCATCCTCCTTCTCGTGCCGCGCGCATCGTAGTTGCCAATCCCAACCAGTGGCCAAGAACTTGAGCATGAAAATGATGATGCGGCGTCGCCGAACGGCGTTCGGCAGCTGCTCCGGCCGCCGCGGCTGGAGCCCTGCCCCTTCACAGGCCCGAGGAGTCTGCCGGATCCGGCAGCACCTCGAAACGCACCTCCTTCTCCTTCTTGTCACCGAAAATCTCATTGATGCTGGCCCGCTTCTTGCTCGGAATGCACTCCTAGTAGATGCCATGCACCTTCAGCGAATGTTGAAATCCATTCCAACTCTTATTCTGCACGTGCTGCTTGCATTCGGCGTACAGCTGTGACATCTCATTGAGTGTCAAGCCCAGGCCACTCATCTCTCCCCGGAAATCCTCCCACATGAAGTCCAAATGCTCGGGGTGAGGTTGCAGTCGATCAATAGGGTATCCTGTCTTGCCGCTGGAGGTCGATGCCTCTCTGAATCGTGAGCAGGGTAGTAGCCAATGTCCGCTTCTGCTTTCCTTCAGGTTGTAGCTGCGAGTCCCTGCTGGAAGGACAAGCTCTCTGCGTCCGGGTCCGCATAGATGTAGTATACCAGGGCCGCGCTCCAGGATCGCGTCGAGCTTCTTTAGAGAACTGTTGCCCAACAGCGCAGGAACGTCGCTTCCAGGAATGATGGGTGCCGTGAAAGTGTCCAGGTTGCCGCTGCCATCGCCCTCCTGGTAGATCTCCTGCGTACCGATAGGGGTCTTCCACTGCTGGTGGCAATAGTCGGGTCCTTTTCCAACTCCACTAACCTCCAGGGGCTCTCGCAATTCAGTCTGCTCCGTGTCGTGCTGGTACTGCTTGGCTTTCTCCGCTTGTTGTCGTGCCCAGCGTTCTCCGACGAGGTTGCCGTGCGCTCCCGGGCCCACGAGAATGCCCATCTCGCCGCCGTCAAGCCGGGTGCGCTCGTGTCCCAGGTAGGTTTCCTCACGGTTCCCCCCCAAGGTCCAGACAACTCCAGTGAAGTCTCCACGATCATCGCTAAAATCCACTCCGCCTGTGTGATTGTCCGGCGGGATCTGCTGGCCGTCGTTGTCCTCTCTAAATTCTTCGTGTTGCCCGTCATGCTCGGTGTGTTCGTCATCATCTGGAATGGCGACCTCGTCCGCTCCTCTCAGTAGTTCTGGGCGTTCACGTTCATGAGGATGTCCGGGCTGGAAGTAGCTCTCGGAGTCGAGGTCGAAGGATGACAGATCTACCTGTTGCTCGGGCACGCTCGACACCTTGTCCCAGCTCGCCGCCGAGTCCTGGACTCCGCTGCTCGCGCTCGGGGGGGTCACCATCTTCGCTGGAACGGGGCTGAAAGTCAAGCCGCCTACGTTGATCGAGGAGGGGTCCTGCTTCTCGTCTGCCTTCTTGATGCCGAGTATCTCCGATACACTCGGATGTGTCTTCGCTGGTGTTTCCATCGCTGCCTTCGGGAGAGTAACTCCAGCGGTATGTGGCTCCGTTACTCTATCTCCATCCTCGTCTTTCGGGGCCACCATCGATGAAAGTCCCAAGATATGTCCGATTCCAAACGTAGGTCTCGATGGCACGTCCGTGATCTCCCCGAACTTGGTGGTTCCCACGGTCGGCAGCATCAGGATGTAGGGTCCTTCGCCCGGGGACAACGCCGACCCTGTGGTTGGGGGCTCCATGCTTTCCACCATCGGTCTCGGTCCAAACCACTCAGGGGCCTTGTCCTCGATGGCCTTTGGCTGCGCTGGCGATATCACCACGCCAGTGAAACCGTGCGAGCCCTCCACACTCGCGCTCATCTTCTGCTCGTTGTCGTTCTTGGGTGTCTCTGTGGCAAAGAAGCTCACCGATCCAGAACCGTAGGCCGAGCTGCCTGTAGTCGCTGCTGTCGCTGTAGCTGACGTGTTGTTGAATCCGAACCATGGCACCGCTGCCGAGGCTGCTGATACCGGTCGAGGTCCATTCGTGACGAAATTGCCTTTTCCTTGCCCTTTTCCTTGTCGGTGGGGGCAGTTTTTAATCAGGTGAAATTCGCTCTCGCAGCCCTTCGTGAGGCACTTCATGACCTTGCCGTCACGTCCAGTAAGATTTCGTCGCCCTTTTCCTTCAAAGTGGTAGCCTTTGCCTTGTCCGCGTTGACCAAAGGCTCCACCTCCACGAAACGGGATCAGAGATCCCTTACCACTTTTGCCTTTTCCGAACCTGTGGAATCTCGTAGGTCTGCCTGTGAACCATCGCCAGCGCTTCTTGTGAAAAACGTAGTTCTGGTAGAGGTACTGTTGGATGACCGCGTCATCTTGGCCGATCTGTCCAGGGAAATCCGAGCCGTCCAAGTCCTCTCCGTCGTCGTCGTCGGTGTCCGTGTCGTTGTCCTCGTATTCGTTGCCGTAGCAGGCCTGCCACGGATCTGACGCCGGCGGTGCTGCAGCAGCAGGCGCCCAGGGAGACGAGGGGGCCCACGAGGCTGCCATGCCTCCACCAGTGTAGCCGTCTGCAGAATCATCTTGATGTCCATCGCCACCGCCGAAGTTGAACGTTGGGAAGAAGAACTGGCTGTGGCCCTTGCCCTTGCTGCTTCGATTCACCGAAGGAAGAACTGGCTGTGGCCCTTGCCCTTGCTGCTTCGATTCACCGACGTCGGTCCCTTCTCCAGGACGTGTCCGTACCGTCGAATATATTATACCAACTCCGCAAACTGCTGCTCCGTCCTCGGCAGGTGGCCTCTGAAGTGGATCAGCAACTCGTTCCACTCCGCAGAGCTACAGCCCAGGGCCGTCATCAGCATCCAAGCGTAGCCCTGTGGTCCCATCTGAAATCCTCCAAGCGCCGCTGCTCGTCGTCGTGTGACCTCGAACCTGCTGAGCGTCTGATCTATGTTCTCGTGGCTCTTGCGGTAGAAGCCCAACAAGTCAGAGGTCGCCCTGCTCTCGTTCTCGTCACCGAGCGGGGCGAATGACCTGGAAAGAACGAGCAGCAGTAGTTGCAGTCCTGTGAGTTGTCGCGTTCCTGCTCCATCACCTGGGTCAGCGATGGCTCCGTCTCGCAGCTGTTCCGGTGGAATCTCCCTCGCTAAGCTCCTTGCAGCGCCTCCGAGTCGTAGTGCGACTGCTGGTCCTTGTTGCTCGGGCATGACCTCTCTCGCCGCCGCTGCAGCCCACATCGTCACATCTGTCAGCCAGAATCGAAAGGGGTACTGCCTGTCTTGCTCTGGGCTCCAAGCCGGCGGGACCTTGAGGCTGCCCATAACCTCGAGATGAAGATGCTCCATCTCCCAAACTCTCGGATGTACGTGATCTGTGAGCAAGCTCACTCCAGTGATATAGAATGCTTCTTCGCACCGAAGCTGTCCAGTGCCGAAGCCGTCGTAGCGGATATCGTAGTCTGCGGAGGGGCTGGACTTCACCTCGATGAAAGCCTCCTCCGCGCCGTGGGTCACCTCGATGACCCGCTTGAAGCCGGACTCCTCCGGCTGCCGCGCAGTGGCAGCGCTGAGCCCTAGCCCGAAGTGGACCAGGGCTCCGCTACCAAGTCGCGGGGCCTCTTTTCCCCGCTCGTAGTGCCCTCGGTGCACCACGCAATGCTCCAGGGCCCTCAGGCCCACGCATGCGCCCCGCGCACGCGTCCTGCATGTGGCCTTGAGCCAACGCAGCGGCGGTCACGCCGCTGTGCCGTCGCCGTCGGGGCGGGGGTCCAGGGCTGTGTTCTCGACTTCCTCCTCCTCCTCCTTCTCCTCCTCCTCCTCCTCCTCCTCCTCCTCCTCCCCCCGCCTCCTCCTCCTCCTTCCCTCCCTCCTTCCCCTCCTCCTCCTCCTCCCCCCCCTCCTCCTCCTTCCTCATCCTCCTCCTCCTCCTCCCTCCCCTTCTCCTCATCTCCTATCATTTCCATCCTACTCAGCCCCCTCCTCTCCTCATCCTCGTCCTCCTCCTCCTCCTCAGCCTCCCCTCCTCCTCCTCCCTCCTCCTCCTCCTCCTCCTCCTCCTCCTCCTCCTCCTCCCTCCCTCCTCCTTCTCATCCTCTCCTCCTCTCCTCCTCTCCGTCCCTCTCCCCCTCCATATCCCTCCCTGCCTCCCGCCCCTGCCCCCTCCTACTCCTCAAAGGTGAGAGGAACTGTGCACCAACAAGTTTGAAACGCATCGACGGACAAAGCTGCCGAGACTTCCTGCCATGACCCTGCATCTCCTCCGACCCTCCGAGGGGCTGGTGCGGGTGGCGTGGCCAAGCAAACACGCCTCTGGAATTATGTTGCTCCCATCGTACGTAAGGCCCACGTTCCAGAAAAAAAATTCAAGCACCCAGAAAAGGGCCAAAAGAGTGTCGAAACAGTGTCCAAACAGTGTCGGACGAGTGTCTCCCAGGGCCCGATACGTGAAAACACTCGAGTTTCAGGGTTTCGCTTGTGCTCCAAATTCTGTCTGGTGATCAAGGCTAATGCAGGTTGGAACATCATACCCCTGGAGAGCAGGACCTTGTCCATGCCCTATATCCCCTGCAGTCCCCAGCGAGTGGACAGCAGCCGAGCACCGTTCAGCCGATCCCCGTCTCACTGGCATGGTTTTTGCCCCGCTTGCCGGCTCTCCCCCCCTTTTGGTCGAGATATATGCGTTGTTCCCTTCGGGAATCGCGGGACCCATCCCCACCTGTTGGGGGTGGGCTTGTGGGACCGCCGAAATACCATCCACGAGATCCGACGTCGCGAAGAAATACAACACCGCAAAAAATGACGGCCCGAGCCCTAGACCCTACCATTCTGCGCCATGATAGGAGCCAAACCGATGTATGATGGCCCCAGGGCCCCAAACCTGTCGAAAACGCCCGTTCTCAGAAAGAAGAATTGCAACGCCCCGATCCCATCCCTGGCAGCTTTCGCTGGCCAACCCCGCTCCATTCGAAAATGGGCCCTTGCATCCTCACCAGGCATCCCTACTACGCGACTTGACCGTAGACTTAAGTCGGACATGTCCCCCCATAGGGGGATTTTGAACGAAAAATTAGAAATACCACAAAAATGCTCCGCCAATGCTCAAAATTAGTTAAAAAATAGTCCCCAAACTGTTTTTGTTGACTACTGTTGAATATTCCCCCTGTAGAGGGACAGGCCCGACTTGACTGCAGACCGCGCTGAGCAGCGGGGAGGGCAAGCACGAGCGACGCTCGCCGCGGCGGCCAGGGCAAGGAAGGCCCGAAGAGCTCTGCGCCCCTCTGCCGCTCCTCCGCTGGAGGCGGATGCTGCCGCTCCTCCGCTCGGCGGCGAGCGAGGGGGGGGGGGTGGGGGGAAAGTTAGAATTAAGTCGGGCGTGTCCCCCTACAGGGGGATTCTCGACGAGAAATAAAAAATAGTCAACAAATACGCCGAAACGGTCAAAGAATACCCAAAAACTAGTCCCCCGTCTATTCTTTGACTATTTTTGAAGACTCCCCCCTGCAGAGGGACGGGCCGTCTCAGAAGGCTCGGAAGTCCCCCAGCCTTCCGAGAAGCTTCCCGGGCCTTCCCCGAAGGCACCGAGACCTCCTCGGGGGGCGCGAGGGCCTCCGAGAAGCCCCTCTCCGCCTCGCCTCCCCCCGCCCCCCCCCCCCCTCGCTCGCCGCCGATCCGCGGACCGCCCACCCCGGCGGACCGCCCGCCCGAACTCGGTGGAGAGCGCCACGTCCTTCTTCATCCTGAACCTGCTGCCCAGGGCGCGCGGGGCGCTGGCCCGAGATCCGGGCGCTGCAGATGCCGTCCCCCACGGGCGCTCGGCCTCGGGCCTGGGGGCCACCGCGGGCCGAGCCGGCTCGGAAAAGGTAGGCGGAAAAAGACGGGCACGGGTCGTGAAACGCCGTGATACTGCAGTGGTTTCGCAGCGCCAAATCTCAGGGCTGGCGGAACACAGAGAGAGGGAAGGAGAGCGGGAGAGAGGGAGAGAGAGAGAGAGGGAGCAAGAGAAAGAGGAGAGGAGAGGAGAGGAGAGGAGAGGAGAGGAGAGG
>CAUYUJ010005995.1:17500-26151 GCA_963575745.1 Prorocentrum cordatum | reverse complement strand
TGGGGTTGCTCGTGGAGTCGAGCGTGGCAAGCGCTCGACGACTTCGACGGGATGGGTGACGACGGCCACGCCGTCAAGAAGGTCAAGCGGCGCGCCGCGCTTAAGGACGTCAATGAGGGCACCGCCACGTTGCGCGACCGCCGCAGCAACGTGGAGCCCGACATCGGCGGCTTTCACCGCAGGCGATGCTTGCGCGCGGCCTGGCTGGACCAGAAGTTCAAGAAACTGCTGTTGCACCCGTGCAATGTGGAGGCCTTCGCCCGCGGCGTCAACGGCGTCTAGGGGGGGCCTGGCGTCCCTGCCCTGCGTGCCGCTGGCGTGGTGGCCGCGGCCCTGGCGGCGAAGGGGCTGGGGCGCGAGGAAGGTCAGAGGCAGCGGTGGGCCGAGGCCGCTGCGTCCTCCGCTGGCGGCAGCCCGCCCGTCAGTTCGCCCCTTGAGCCGTCTCTCTCAGGCGACGGGCCCTGCGCCAGTTTGGCGGCTGGGAGCCGTGGGAAGGGTTGTCAGGCCGCCGAAGCCGCTGAGGCGACGGGCGGGCCCCTGGACACGTGCGTCGAAGGCGTCGCGGGCAGCCGCGACCTGGGGGCGGCCGACGGCCGCAAGATCTGCAAGCGGTGCCAGTGCTGCGCAAGAGTGCAGCGCGGCGAGCGCAGGCAGCTCGGAGGTTCCTGCTAGCCTGTCGCGTGCCCCTCGCTGCACGCCCGCGCGCGGAAGGGCAAGAACATCGCGGCTTCGCTGGAGCCGAAGTCCAGCAAGCCGCTGACGCACCTTGTCAGTCATCTATAGCGAGGCGTGCTTCTCAGCGGAGGTGAGCGTGCGACGCAGGCCCTCTCGGCCATTTTGGCGTGTGCTGGCTGCGCCTTGGCGGCCCTGCGGCAGCCCAACAGGGGCGCCCTGTGTGCGCTGCACATGCAGGGCTCGCTGTGGCTGCCGCCCTGGACGGTCCTGCTGGGGCTCTCTTGAGCGGAGGGCGCTCGCAGCGAACGGCGCGCAAGCCATGTCACAAACAAAACATCGGACGCGGCGCCAGCATGCGTCTCCTGGCCGATTCTGGGGCACCCCTTGTACCCTTTGCGGCCCTTTGGGGGGCTCCAGGGGAAACCCAGGGACAACGCCCAGTCTGGCACACCCCTCGCACGTTTCGTGGCCCCCTTCCAGGGAGTTCTACCGAAGGCCCCAGTGACGGCGCCCACATGCGTTTCCCCGCCCATGTCGGCACACCTCTCACATGTTTCGCGGCCCCATAGGGAGCTCCGCCGAACAGGTTCACGTCTAGACGCCAGCCCATCCAGAAACGACGCCCAGGCGAGTTGCCATGATCAGGCAAGTGGGGGAGCGCGCCGTGGAATAAAGGCTGGGAAGCCGTCGTACCTCAAGAGGGGTAGGAGGAGGCATCCTGGAGCCTTCTTGGGGCACTCTTGGGTGCCTTGTGGGCCACCTTGGGGCCATCTTGGAGGTGAGGTGCTCAATTTCTCACTCTTCGCGTATCCCAGCCATCCGATTCACAAGCCCTGCCCATGAGAGGTGACGGGAAGAACGGGACGAACAATCTACATCACATGTGTGTATGCATGCATGTGCGTATGTATGTATATATGTATATCTGTACGTATGTATGTATGCATGCATGCATGCATGCATGCATGCATGTATGTATGTATATATGTATGTATATGTATGTATGTATGCATGTATGTATGTATGTATGTATGTGTGCATGTATGTATGTACGTGTGTATGTATGTATGGATGTATGTATGCATACATGCATGCATGCATACATCTATGTATTCATGTGTGGAATGTATGTATCTATGCATGCACGTATGTATGTATGTATGTACATATGCATGCATATGTATGGATGTATGCATGCATTCATGCATGCATGCATGTATGTATGTGTGTCGTATATAGATATACGTACGTATGCATGTCTGTCTGTCTGTATGTCTGTACGTATGCATGCATGCATGCATGCATGTATGTATGTATGTATGTATGCATGCATGTAGGTATGTATGTATGGATGTATGCATGCATACATGCATGTTTGTATGTATGCAGGTCTGTATGTATGTATGCATGCATGCATGCATGCATGCATGCATGCATGCATGCATGTATGTATGTATGTATGTATGTATGTATGTATGTATGCATGCATGCATGTATATATGCAGGTATATCTGTACATGTACGCATGTTTTGTGTGCATGCATGTATGCATACATGTATACACGCATGTATGTATGGGTATGTATGCATGTATGCATGTATGCATGTGCGCGTGCATGCATGCATGTATGTATGTACGTCTGCATGCATGCATGCATGCATGCATGCATGCATGCATGTATGCATGTATGTATGTATGTCTGTCTGTCTGTCTGTCTGTCTGTATGTATGTATGTATGTATGTATGTATGTATGTATATGCATAGGTATCTGTATGTATGCAGGCCTGTATGTGTGTCTGCATGCATGTATGTATATCTTTATGTGCATGTATACCGTGGAGCAAAGCGGGCTAACACGGTGAACCGAGGGATCTTTGCAGCAATGGGGTTGTCTTGGACGGCCTCTTCGGGCCATCCCTGGGACCCGCGTTTGGGCGATGGAAGGAGGAGGAGGGGGAGGAGGATGGGGAGGGAGAGGAGGAGGCGGAGGAGGAGGAGGAGGATGTGGAGGACGAGGAGGCGGAGGAGGAGGAGGAGGAAGGAACGGAACATGATGATGCTGATGACGATGACTATGATGATGCTGATGATGATGATGATGCTGATGATGATGATGAGGATGATGATGATGCTGCTGATAATGATGGAGATGATGATGATGTTGATGATGCGGATGGTGATGCTGATCCTGATGATGATGCTGATGGTGGCGGTGATGATGATGATCATGCTGATGATGATGATGCTGATGGTGATGACGACGATGATTAGCATGACGAGGAGAAGTAGGAGGAGGATGAGGACGAGGAGGCGGATGAAGCTGCTGCTGACGATGCTGATGCTGATGATGAAGATGCTGATGATGATGACGACGATGATGATGATGATGATGCTGCTGATGATGATGATGATGATGATGATGATGATGATGCTGATGATGCTGATGATGCTGATGATGGTGATGGTGATGATGCTGATGATGATGATGATGATGATGATGCTTATGATGCTGCTGCTGCTGATGCTGGTGATGATGCTGATGCTGATGTTGATGATGAAGCTGCTGCTGATGCTGCTGATGAGGCTGCTGATGCTGCTGATGATGCTGCTGATGGTGATGATGCTGATGCTGATGCTGATGCTGCTGCTGCTGATGATGATGATGATGATGACGATGATGATGATGATGATGATGATGATGATGATGATGTTGATGATGATGATGATGATGATTGATGATGATGATGAGATGGGATCGATGATGAGATGATGATGATGATGATGATGGTGATGATGATGATGTATGTATGTTGATGATGATGATGATGATGATGATGATGATGGTGGTGGTGAGATGATGATTTATGATGATGATGATGTTGCTGATGATGATGATGATGATGAGGAGATGGATGATGATGATGATGCTGATGATGATGATGATGATGATGATGATGGATGCTGCTGATGTGCTGCTGCTGATGATGATGATGATGATGATTGATGAATGGGGGGGGATTTTTTTGGATGATGAGATGATGATGCTGCTGCTGCTGATGATGCTGCTGCTGCTTGCTGTGTGCTGATGATGATGATGATGATGATGATGATGGGGTGGTGGTGGTGGTGGTGGTGGTGGGTGATGATGGATGAGGAGGAGGAGGAGGAGAAGGAGCAGGGGGGGAGGAGGGGAGGAGGAGGAGGAGGGAGGAGGAGGAGGAGGAGTGAGGAGCGAGGAGGAGGAGGAGTAGGAGGAGGAGGAGGAGGAGGAGGAGGAGGGGTGAGGTGGAGGAGGAGGAGGAGGAGGAGGAGGAGGAGGAGGAGAGGAGGAATGAGGAGGAGGAGGAGGGGTGAGGACAAGGAGGAAAGGGAAGACGAGCAGGCGGGAGAGAGGAGAGGCGGAGGAGGAGCGAGGAGGGAGGAGGAAGGAGGCGGAGGAGGAGGAGGAGGAGGAGGAGCGGAGGAGGAGGAGGAGGGAGGAGGAGCAGCAGGAGGAGGAGGAGGAGGAGGAGGAGCAGCAGGAGGAGGAGGAGGAGGAGGAGGAGGAGGAGGAAGAGGAAGAGTTGGAAGCCGACGACGACCACTACAGCGACGAGGAAGAGGAACAGGAAACGGGCTAGGATTAGGGCAAGGACGAGTTCGAGGACGAGTACGAGGAAGGGGGGAAGGAGGAGGATGATGAGGAGGAGGAGGAAGAGGACAACGAGGACGACGACATAACCCTCAACATCGCCTCGTGCATCTTGGGGTCCTCCTTGGGCCCTTTTGGGGGGGTCTTGGGGCCCTCTTGAAGCCCTCTTCGGGCCTTCTTGGGGGCCTGTTGGGAGCCCTGGGTGGCCTCTCGGGGCCATCTTGGACGGCGTCGGTGAAACGAAAGGGGCCTTAACGTTTGCCCCCTCCCCCTGGGACCATCAACATCGCCTCTTGGGGCCCTCTTGGGATGCACTCGGGTCGATCTTGGGCGCTCTTGGGGCTATCTTGGGGGCCTCTTGGGCCCCGCTTGGGCCCCGCTTGGGCCTCTCTCGGGCCATCTTGCGGCCACCTCGAGGTTTCAAACGCGTATCGGAAGCGAAACGGCGAGAAAGCACACATCTCCAATCTTGTTTAAGTTTCTGAATGGTCATGGCTTCTTGGGGGGTCCTGAAGGGGGCTCCGAGGGCACTTGGATCCGTCTTGTGGCCTTCGCTGGGCCTCTCGGAGGCATGTCGGAAGGCATCTTGAATCATCTTCGGCTACCTTGAGCCGCTTTGGATGCCATCTTGGAGCATAGGAGGCCCTCTTGGAGCCGTCTTGGGCCATTCGGGCGCTTTAACTCATCGCGAAGCCCCTCCACAGAAAACTCGGGGAGGTGGGGTGAGGTGAGCCTTGCCGAAGGGAAGAGGGTTTTGGAAGAGGAGAGAGAGATCGTTAGGCCACCTTAGCCCAAAGGGCTGGTGGAATTAGCGCCCCCCCCTCCACCAGCGGGCCAAACCTGGGCAATATCAGATATTTCTGCCTTCTCGCCGAGACAATCTTGGAAGCTCCAACGCCCCGCGGAACCCCCCGCCCAGTTCCAGGGGGAGGGGGTAGGGCTAGGGATCAAGACATCCCCTAGTTAGCAAGCCGTCTAGCTCACTCCCACCCGCCCTCTTAACACATAGTAACACCCGATCCTGAGCATGTTCAGCGGTCGTCTTTGGAAGGGCAACTACTGGGAACCAAACCGACCCCATGTGCGCGACGCTGGGGCGAGGTGCGCCACGCGTGCTAGGCGCGCCACGCGCGCCAGGCACCCCTGGGGCCCGAGCGTGCCAGGCACGCCTGGTGTGCAAGATGCGTCACGTGCTCTGCGCGCGCCAGGTGTGCCGCATCCTCCAGCCGCGCCAGGTGCGCCATTTTCGGGGCACGTGCAGAGTGGGTCAGGTGCGCCTGCGCACATGACAGCACACATCGGGAACCATGTCGGCGCTCACCATCCTTGTCCAAAACCAGTGCCCATCATTGTGCCTGGTGGGTCTGCGCACAGCAGGCCAGACGCCACCACCCCCGCCGTCATTGTCAAAAACCACTCGACAGTGATCGCGGGGTGGCCGCGTATGATCCAGATTTAGCCGCGAGGTGCATTTTGCATTTTTTTTTGTTAGGGATGGTAGCCCTGCGCGCAGCAGGCAATAAGCTGTCACCCCCACCGTCCCTGTCAAAAACAAAACAAAGTGCTCGCGGGCATCGCGAACATGACTCAAGACTCTGCCCCAGAGTATACGTTGTATTGTCTTTTAGCAGGGATGGTGTGGGGGGGGCGCATCGGGTTGGCCGCGCATGCTCCAAATGTGGAGGCAGAGTGCGTGTTGTATTGTGTTTTGGCAGGGATGGTGGAGTGATGTGTGAGCATGGGGTCCTCATGGCTACTGGTTGGCTGCCAATCGCCTGGTGGAGGGGGGGTGTTTATCAATAGGGAGCAATGTTATTTTCTTCCCCGAAGGGAAAGAAGGGCGGCTGGAAGAGGACACGTCCTAAACCACCCACGCCCCAAAGGGCGGGTGGGATTTAGCAGCGCCCGCATGTGTCCCGAGGCAAATTCGGGGACATCCGGTAGAGGGAAACAATCAGTGAACACCCCCCCTGCCCCCCAAACTCAAAGTTGGCACGCGGGGGGGAGACTGCGGTCGAGGTACAACTCATCAGACCCACCGCCAACTTTGAACATTGGGGGAGGGGGAGGCGTTCACAGATGAATATGGCATGAGTGTTCGCTATTTTTTTCCGAGGCCTGTCCCTCTCACGTTGCGTGGCATATTTGGAGCGCCCCCTCCTTCGACCCACCTGCCTTGCGGTATCCAGGCCCGCAAGAGGTTGGGGCGCCTCGCCAGGTTTTTTGGGTTCATCCTTTTTCCACTTTCCGCTCTTCGCTCAAGCAAGACCCAGGACGTGTTCAAGAAAACTACACCCCAGAAAGTGGGCGTCAGGCAGGCGGCATTGTGATACCCCAGGGCGTATCAACATGCAATGATGACGGGAGGCAGGCGGGTAGGGGGGCGGGCCACGGGACGATCTTGGATTTGAAACATAGCAGTGTGCCCACGCGTAACGTCTATAATTTGATTATCTTCAAAAAAGGCCCTCAGCGTTTTTCCCCAACTAGGCTCGCTTGTCGGGTGTGCTCATTATGAGGGTGGTTCCTTCGCACCCTACGCATGATCCCACGATGAGGAGCAGGAAGCAGCTGGGCACAGGGGGTGGTTGCGGGGGGGGGCGCCGCGAAAGAAAGCAACATCGTGAAAAGTCACAGGCGACCCCCCAGGCCCTCACCTTTCTGCGGCATCTCCAGATCGATCTGTGAGTGCCCTGGGGCCTGAAACCGGGCAACATGCCTGGTGTGCAGGAATTGCAACGCCCAGATCTCATAGTTTTGCGCCGATAGGCAGGAGCAGGAGCAGCAGCCTGACGGAAGAGGAGGAGGAGAGTAGTGGGAAGAGGAGGAGGAGGAGGAGGAGGAGGTAGGAGGAGGAGAGGAGGAGGAGGAGGAGGAGGAGGAGGAGGAGGAGGAGGAGGAGGAGGAGGAGGAGGAGGAGGAGGAGGAGGAGGCGGAGGCGAGGGGGGAAGGGGGCGGGGGAGAGGGAGGGGGCAGGAGTGGAGAGGAGGGAGGAGGAGGAGGAGGAGGAGGAGGAGGAGGAGGAGGAGGAGGAGGAGGAGGAGGAGGAGGACTGGAGGAAACATGAGGAGGAGGAATAGGGGAGGAGGAGCCCCGAGGAGAGGAGGAGGAGGAGGAGGATGGGAGGAGGAGGAGGAGGAGGAGGAGGAGGAGGAGGAGGAGGAGGAGAAGGAGGAGTGAGGAGGAGGAGGAGGCGTGGGGCGGGGCGTGGGCTGGGGCGGGGGGCGGGGCGGGGGGCCGGTGGGCGGGGGCGGAGGCGGTTGCGGGAGGAGGCGGAGGCCGGGGAGGCTGAGGCGGAGGCGGGAGGCGGAGGCGGAGAAGGCGGAGAAGGATGAGGAGGAGGAGGCAGGAGGAGGAGGAGGTAGGAGGAAGAGGAGGAGGAGGAGGAGGAGGAGGAGGAGGAGGAGGAGGAGGAGGGGAGGAGGAGGAGAGTAGGTCGGGGAGGAGGAGGAGGAGATGATGATGAGGAGAGGAGGCAGGAGGAGGAAGAGGAGGAGCGAAACAGTAAAGCCGAGGATGCGGCTCCCAAGTGCCAGCAGCAGCAGCAGCAGCAGCAGCAGCAGCAGCAGCAGCAGCAGCAGCAGCAGCAGCAGCATGAGCATCGGCCGCACGGCCGGGGGCGCGGCAGTGGGGACACCCCCCTTCCGCAGCGGTAGGCGGAGCTGGCGCAGGAGGCGCAGGCGGCCGCGGAGGACGCGGGCAAGGAACCCCGCGCGCGTCGGCGGCGGGGCCACGCGTCCTGGCTCCTCCTCCTCCTCCTGCGCCTCCTCCTCCTCCTCCTCCTCCTGAGCCTCCTCCTCCTCCTCCTGCTCCTGAGCCTCCTCCTCCTCGTCTTTCTCCGCCTCCGCCTCCGTCACGCGCACTGCCGCCTCCGCCCCCTCCTCCTTCACGCGCCCTGCCTTCGTCACGCGCCCTGCCGCCTCACGGTCTCTGCCGTGCCCGTCCCCCAGACCCCCTCGAGTTATGAAATAATCAGGACAGAAGGTTCTTTGCTGTTTTCAGCCTCTGGGAGCCCTCACCAGGCCTCGGGGCCGTCAAAAAAGGCTCGGGATGAGAAACCGTTCCAGGGGAATGGGTCGAGACCTTTCGGGGTCGACGTTGTGACGAAATCGTGACGTCGGGGGCTTGGGCCCATGGAGTGACGTCTGTGCCCTGCGTCCCTCTTCGTTGTCGTCGTCGTCGTCGTCGTCGTCGTCGTTGGCCTCCTCCTCCTCCTCCTCCTCCTCTTCCACCCCCTCCTCCTACTCGTTCTCTTCCTCCTCCTTCTCCTCGCTCTTCTCTCCTCCTCCTCCTCCTCCTCCTTCGCCTCCTCCTCCTCCTCCTCCTCCTCCTCCTCCCTCCTC
>CAUYUJ010005995.1:0-12500 GCA_963575745.1 Prorocentrum cordatum | reverse complement strand
CTGGTCCTCCTCCTCCTCCTCCTCCTCCTCCTCCTCCTCCTTATCCTCCTCCGCATCCGAAGGGAAGGTTGAGATCGGCATGCCAGTGACGGCGCGGTGTGTATGCAAGCGGTGTCGCCGGTCCACCTCCTCCCGGGCGCCCTAAAGGGCCGCTTAAGGACCCTTTACGGCGCCCTAAAGGGTACCTCTAGGGCCCTTTCGAGCTCCGAAAGGAACCTTACAGGGCCCCTTGGGGGCCCTCTTCCAATGTCGTCTTTCTTCCTGGGGTCGGTGGAGTGGCGCAAGCCTCTTGAATAAAAACTGTACCATGGGGAGGCGCCTTCTCGTCATCCACCCCCTCGCCACGGGGCGCCCGTGGGAAGGGAGCGCTGGGGAGGGGGGGATGATGATGATGATGATGATGATGATGATGATGATGATGATGATGATGATGATGATGATGATGATGATGATGATGATGATGATGATGATGTGATGATGATGATGATGATGATGATGATGATGATGTGATGATGATGGTGATGATGAGATGATGACGATGATGATGATAATGGTGATGATGTTGATGATGATGATGATGAGTGATGATGATGATGATGATGATGATGATGATGATGATGATGATGATGCTGCTGCTGCTGATGATGATGATGATGATGAGGGGAGGAGGAGAGGAGGAGGAGGAGGAGGAGGGAGAGGAGGAGGGAGAGGAGGAGGAGGAGGAGGAGGAGGAGGAGGGAGGAGGAGGAGGAGAGAGGAGGAGGAGGAGGAGGAGGAGGAGGGGGAGAGGAGAAGGAGGAGGAGGAGGACGAAGACGAAGACGACGAAGATGACGACGACGACGAGAAATAGTAGCAGAGGCAGGGGCCTTCTCGTCAGCCACCTCCTCGCCAAGGGGCGCCTCGTCCTTGACCTGGATGAGGTCCTGCGCGGCGTGGGGCGGCGGTGCCGCGCAGCACCGCGCGCGTGGCGGCGCCCCAGACAGCCGGAGGAGGAGCCACGCGGCGGCGCGGGGCTGCCAGAGGCTGTTGTGCTCCTGTGTCTGGCAGCGGTCGTCGCCGAGGAGGGGCCACGACCCCAGAGCTCCGCCGGGATAATTCTTGCAGTCCGGGGCCTCTTCGGGGATCTACCGACCCGGGCAAATCCAAATCCGGGTCAGTCGGGCCTTGCAGGATCCTGCACCCAAAGCTGGGTCAGTGCGCCCCTGGCCCTGCAGGGTCCTGCGCGACCTGGCGCTCTGGCGGACCCCCATGTGCATTGACCCCCATCTCGAGACTCCCGATGTGTCTGGTAACGGCCGTCACTGGGAAAGGGCCACGACCCTGGAGCTGGACCAGAAAACAAACGACACCACCGCGGCCCCACGGGGCTCAGCGTCTACCAGGAGATTTGGCGCGGGCTATTGCGTGGTATACGCTACGGCCCCCGACGGGCCGTAGCGCAACATGGAGGGTGGTACAGTGGAAACCCATGCCAAGGAACACCCTGCCTGCCTCCAGGGTGCCCTGGGTTTCTTGAGTTTCGATGGTTTTGCTATGGAAAGCGTGACGCTCCCATACCAAAAAACAATGGACGTCCTGGGGTCTCAGGGTTGGGTTCCTTGTGGAAGGTTTCTTGTGAACTGGCCTCCACTGTAGGTGGGGTGGTGTCGTTTGTTTTTTGGTCGAAGAGCTCCGCCGATGAGCATCGTTTATCCGATCCCTATCCCCAGCGGCTTGGCCTGGGCCCCACTGGCCGATTTACCCCCTAGACGCGGATATAGGCCGTTCCCTTCGGGTTCCGAGGGGTGTATCCCCAACTGGGGGGGGTAATTTGGTGGGGGTCTCGAAGGGACGCCCCTCCGCCCCGTTCCACTAACCAGAAGTGCCATCACCCGAAAAAACACGAGCCGCGTCAAACCTGGCTTGGTGGCTCTGGCCGGTTTAGGGGCTCTGAGGCCCTACCACTAACCAGGACCCCCTACGGCAGGTTCGTGTCGTGCCGACCCCAGCGTTGGTTTTTGACACCGCAGGGATCGTTCAACCTTAAACGATCGGCCGTCTCCGCAACGTCCGATCGTTCAACATCGATCGATTCTGGGTCGCCGGCGGCGTTCAACCTTGAACGCCCGCGCTGGGCTCGCCGCTGGTCGACACGACGCAAACCTACCGTACCTGGGGTCCTGGCTGTACCCCATCGATCAAAGGATACCGAGCCGAGATGACTTCTGCCGTTCTGGGCCCTGCGCCCTCGATCTCGGCCTCCCTGCAGGGCAGGTCCGCAGGCCCCCAGGAGGCCCTCAATAAAACGGGGCCGGGGTCGGGGAGTTGCCCCCGAGGAGCCCGTCTATGAGCGCATCTGGAGGAGGAGGAGGAGGAGGAGGAGGAGGAGGAGGAGGAGGACGAGGAGGACGAGGACGAGGAGGAGGAGGAGGACGAGGAGGACGAGGAGGACGAGGAGGACGAGGAGGAGGAAGATGAGGAAGAGGAGGAAGAGGAGGAGGTGGGACAAGGCGAAGGAGGAGGAGAAGGACGAAGAGGACGAGGAGAAGGACGAGGGGGACGAGGTGGACGAGGATGAGGATGAGGAGGAGGAGGAGGAGGAGGAGGAGGGGAGGAGGAGGAGGAGGAGAAGGGAAGAGAAGGAGGAGGACGAGGGAGGAGGGAGGAGGAGGAGGAGGAGGGGACAAGGAGGACGAGGACGAGGAGGACGAGGAGGACGAGGAGGACGAGGAGGAGAAGCAGGAGGAGGACAAAGAGGAGGAGGAGGAGGAGGAGGAGGAGGAGGAGGACGAGGAGAAGGAGAAGGAGGAGGCGGACAAGGAGGAGGAGGACAAGGAGGAGGGAGGAGGAGGAGGAGGAGGACAAAGAGGAGGAGGAGGAGGAGGAGGGGGGACGAGGAGGAGGACGAGGAGGAGGAGGACGAGGAGGAGGAGGACGAGGACGAGGAGGAGGAGGAGGAGGAGGGGGAGGAGGAGGCGGAGGGAGGAGGCGGAGGGAGGAGGAGGAGGAGGAGGACGAGGAGGAGGGAGGAGGAGGAGGAGGAGGAGGAGGAGGAGGAGACGGAGGAGGAGGACGAAAAGGAGGAGGAGAAGGAGGAGGAGGACGAGGAGGAGGAGGACGAGGAGGAGGAAAGGAGGAGGAGGAGGACGAGGAGGACGAGGAGGAGGACGAGGAAGGAAGACGAGGAGGAGGAGGAGAAGGAGGAGGAGGAGGACGAGGAGGACGAGGAGGAGGACGAGGAGGACGAGGAGGACGAGGAGGACGAGGAGGAGGAGGAGGAGGAGGACGAGGAGGAGGAGGAGGAGGGGGAGAAGGAGGAGGAGGAGAAGGACGAGGACGAGGAAAACGAGGAGGAGGAGGAAGAAGAGGAGGAGGGGGAGGAGAAGGAGGAGGAGGAAGAGTGAGGAGGAGGAGGAGGACGAGGAGTGGGGCATTAAAAAAACGCAACGGCGGATGCCACGGGCCCAAGGACGCACAAGTTCGCCGGCCCCACTGGCCAGAGGCGTGCTAAGCTCGCTCTTCGGCAACTGGTGAACAGTGTATATTTCTAGCTCGTTCGTTCACGCGCAGGGCGGCCCCTGGGGGTCCCCGGACGAGAAATACCCCGCGAGACTCCTGGGACACTTGGGTCAGAGATGTTTTTTCTCCTGTTCCTGTGTGCGGCCTTTCAGCCTTCCAGAGCGCTCTAAGACAGGCCCCCAAGAGAGGCTCCTTGGGCCCCCAAGACAGGCCCAAAAACACACAAATGAGTAAAAACAAATCCCAGGACTCCCCAGGTTTCCGCACTCCCAAATCAGTAGGCACAGATCCCAGGATTCTCGCGGCGGCGCCAGGCTGCCAGAGATTGTTGTTTCATGATTTCTGGTAACGGTTGTCACCGAGGAGGTGATGTGATTCGCAATAAAAGGACCCCAACCCGTTGAGAGGGGACCTAAGCTTGGAGGGCCAAAAGCCTTAGGGACACGATATACTATCTCTCATGCAAAGGCGGGGACCTGAATGAGGCCACGTCTTCACTATGTTATGAGGGTTAAGATGTCTGTGATCCTCGATGATGGTGGGGCCCCATGTCACGGTAACGCTTGGGCGGGGTGGGGCACGTCGGGACGAGGGCGCGCTGCGATCTCCATAGTGCGCGCGCGAGCTCCACTATGGCAGAGGAAGTCCAGGTACGATCGCCACCATTACGCGCCCGAGGATAACATGATCGACCCACGAACCCGGAAAGGAATATAGAAATGTGAAGCATGGAAGTTGTTCAAGACACCAGATGTGGGCGACGGGCAATTTCAATGCTCAAGGTAGCGATGGTGATGCACTGTGCCAGGGGCTGTGCTGTGCTGTGATGAACTGAGACGCGCCATGCCGCGTTGAATAGCTGGGCTCTATTGCAGTGTGGATCAGGTCGTCCGTGGCGTCAGAATCCCGATCGAACTGATTTGGATCTTAAGCGCGAGCGGTCTGAACGCATAACTCAAATCTGGCCGCAATCGAAACGCGCGGAGCGCTCGACAAGCTCGAGCTCAAGATCCAACTCGGTTCGGAAGCGGGACAAACCGGACGGGGGCGAATCTGAACAGTTCTGTGTTCTGTTGCGTCGTGAATCAGATCTTCCCTGGCATCCGAATCCTGACAGTATTGAGCTGGGCCTCAAGCTCGAGCTGCCTGGGCGCATTGCTCGCCCAAAGCTGATTGCAATCGCAACCTTATGAACGGAGAATGTTCCGCAACAGAGCAAAATGGTACGGGCGAATCCAAGCCGAGGCGACATGCATCGAGAAGGGGCGGGCCGAAACGCCGACGACGACAAGGACGGCGGACGGCGACGACCGCGACCGCGGATCCAGCTCGGGGCCACCATGTTAGATATCCCACTCGGGTGGCCTGGAAACGTGAAAACACGTGATTCCAGCCCGGGACCACCATGTTAGACACCCCAGTGGGAAATCTGGAAAATCACCAGCCAAAGAAACGGTGTCAGGTTATCACACCTGGTATCGATTATTGATTTTGTCTGGCTCTTGTGGGTCAGACTACCACATGTTGGACAGACACGCACCCCGTGGGTTGCCCGCGAACGTAAAAAACACGTGGCTCCATCTCGGGGCAATCACGTTAGATACTCCTCTGGGTGGCCAGAACCCGTGAAAACATGTGGTTCTGGCTCGGGGCAACCATGTTATCCACCTTTCTGGGTGGCCTGGGCATATGAAAACACGTGGTTCCAGCGAGGGGCATGAGGCAACCATCTTAGATACCCCCCCCCCCCTGGGTGGCCCGCACACTTAAACGCAATTGGTTCCAGCTCTGGGCAACCATGTTAGATACCCCTCTGGGTGGCCTGGACGCGTGAACACATGTGGTTCCAGCTCGGGGCGACTATGTTAGATACCTCTCTGGGTGGCCTGGGCATATGAAAACACTTGGTTCCAGCGAGGGGCACGATGCAACCCATCTTAGATATGCTCCCCTGGGCGGCCTGAGCACGTAAAACACGTGGATCCAGCTCGGGACCACCATGTTAGATACCCCATGGGTGGCCTGGGCACGTAAAACACGTGGGTGGCCTGGAGATGTTAAAGCACGTGGTTCCAGCGCGGAACAACCATGTTAAATACCCCTCTGGGTGGCCTGGACACGCGAAAACACTTGGTTCCAGCTGGGGGCCACCATGTTAGATATCGCTCTGCATGGCCTGGACACGTGAAAACACTTGGTTCCAGCCTCGGATCACCATGTTAGATACCTGTTTGGGGGCGGCCTGGACACGTAAAACCACTTGTTTCCAGCGAGGGCAAGAAACAAACATCTTAGATACCCACTCCTGGGCGGCCTGGACACGTAAAAACAACTGATTACAGCTCGGGACCACCATTAGATACCCTCTGGGTGGCCTGGACACGCGAAAACACATGGCTCCAGCTCGGGACCACCATGTTGGATATCCCCCTGGGTGGCCTGGACACGTGAACACACTTGGCTTCAGCTCTGGACCACCATGTTAGATAACCTCCTGGGTGGTCTGGACACGCAAAAACAGACGGTTCCAGCTAGGGGCCACCATGTTCGACACCCCTCTGGGTGGCCTGGACACGCAAAAACAAATGATTCCAGCTCGGGGCCACCATGTTAGATATCCCCCTTGGGTGGCCTGGACACGAGAAAACACGTGGTGCCAGCTCGGGGCCACCATGTTAGATACCCCCGTGGAAAATCTGGAAAATCACCAGCCGAAGAAACTGTGTCTAGATATTACACTTAGGTCGGGCCTGTCCCCCTACAGGGGGGGAGCTTGGGCGAAAAACAAAACCCAATATGATCAAAAAATGCTCAAAACACCGTCCCCAGACTATGATTTGACTATTCTTGAGTATTCCTCCTGTAGGGCAACAGGCCCGACTTAATATTACACGTATGGTGTCGATGCGTTGATTTTGTCCGGCTCTCTTCAAGGGCTCCCAACTTCGCGCTTCGCACTGCGCGAAGCGCGAAGTGCGAATAGCTTCGCGCTCTCGCGCCGCCTCCCAAGGGAGAAGAGGAGGAAGAGGAATCGGAGCCGAACCGCGAAGCGCGAAGCGCGAGTAACTTCGCGCCCTCGAGGGCGCCCTTGCTGACTACCCACAAGACCACCCCAACCCAGCCCGAAGGCCCGAATTTGACCCACATTTCGGGTCTTGTCAATGTTCCCCGACCCCACCCCCACTGGAAATGGGGGGCAAATCGAGGCCTTCGGGTTGGGTTGGGGTGGTTTGGTGGGTTGTGAGTTGGATACCCCACTGGGTGGCCTGGACACGTAAAAACCGGTGGTTCCAGCTCGGGGCCACCATGTTGGATACCCCTCTGGGTGGCCTGGACACGCAAAAACAGACAGTTCCAGCTCGGGGCCACCATGTTGGATACCCCTCTGGGTGGCCTGGAGGCGCAAAAACAGGTGGTTCCAGCTTCGGGGCCACCATGTTAGATATCCCCCTTGGGTGGCCTGGACACGTGAAAACACGTGGTGCCAGCTCGGGGCAACCATGTTAGATACCCCTCTGGGTGGCCTGGAAACATGAAAAACGTAGTTCAAGCTCGGGACCACCTCCAAATACCCTCCTGGGTGGCCTGGACACGTGAAAACACGCGGGCGACCCGGGCACGTGAAAACGAGTATTTCGCATCAGACATCCTCTGAATGCTGGTCCCCATGAGAGGAGCAGAAGTTCTGGTTCGAGACATCCTCAACAAATTCTGCACAACGTTTCGCTCGAGACATCCGCAACAAACGAAAATGCTTACTTTACCCTGTGTTCTATCGATCGGATTTGTTCTAATAACCGCTTCGCTCTGGACGTCCTCACAATTCAATTCCGCTGGCCCTACGCGACCTCGTTATGTATCGCAAAGTTCGCCAGCCCCAGGCAAGTCAAGGCTGGGGGGTTAACCAACTAAAGCAGCATCCTGGGCCCGAGCCCTTTCCAGGAAAAAACATGATCGACCCACGAACCCGGAAAGGAATATAGAAATGCAAGACTTGGCAACGTTTTCAAGACACCTGATTGGGAGACGGGCAATGTCAATGCTGAGTGTATCGATATTGATGTACCGTGCCAAGGGCTGTGCTGTGCTGCGCCGTACTGAATTGCGATGTGCCATGCCGCGATTGCACTCTGTAGCGTTGTGGAACGAGTCCTCCTTTGCATCCGAGTCCTGACCGAACTCATCTGGATCTTAAGCTCAGCTGCCCGAGCACAGAGTAGCTGCCCCAGAGCTAATTGACAGGGGGACATGCCAGGGGGACGCGCCGCGGAACGTCCCAAGGGACGCGCCAGAGACGTGCCAGGAGACGTGTCATGGGGACGCAACGCGGAACGTGCCAAGGGGACGCGCTACGGAACCTGCCAGTGGACGTACCACAGCACGTGCCAGGGGACGCGCCGAGCGACGTGCCGAGGGGACTCGCCACGGGACGCGCCACGTAACGTGCCAGGAAACGTACCGGATTACAATGCTGAGTGTATCGAAATTGATGTACCGTGCCAAAAGCTGTGTTGTGCTGCGCCGTGCTGAAAGGCAATGTGCCATGCCGCGATTGCACTCTGTAGCGTTGTGGAACAAGTCCTCCTTTGCATCCGAGTCCTGACCGAACTCATCTGGATCTTAAGCTCAGCTGCCCGAGCACAGAGTAGCTGCCCCAGAGCTAATTGACAGGGGGGACATGCCAGGGGGACGCGCCGCGGAACGTCCCAAGGGACGCGCCAGGAGACGTGCCAGGAGACGTGTCATGGGGACGCAACGCGGAACGTGCCAAGGGGACGCGCTACGGAACCTGCCAGTGGACGTACCACAGCACGTGCCAGGGGACGCGCCGAGCAACGTGCCGAGGGGACTCGCCACGGGACGCGCCACGGAACGTGCCAGGAAACGTACCGAATTACAATGCTGAGTGTATCGAAATTGATGTACCGTGCCAAAGGCTGTGTTGTGCTGCGCCGTGCTGAAAGGCAATGTGCCATGCCGCAATTGCACTCTGTAGCGTTGTGGAACAAGTCCTCCTTTGCATCCGAGTCCTGACCGAACTGATCTGGATCTTAAGCTCAGCTGCCCGAGCACAGAGTAGCTGCCCCAGAGCTAATTGACAGGGGGGACATGCCAGGGGGACGCGCCGCGGAACGTCCCAAGGGACGCGCCAGAGACGTGCCAGGAGACGTGTCATGGGGACGCAACGCGGAACGTGCCAAGGGGACGCGCTACGGAACCTGCCAGTGGACGTACCACAGCACGTGCCAGGGGACGCGCCGAGCGACGTGCCGAGGGGACTCGCCACGGGACGCGCCACGGAACGTGCCAGGAAACGTACCGGATTACAATGCTGAAAGTATCGAAATTGATGTACCGTGCCAAAGGCTGCGTTGTGCTGCGCCGTGCTGAAAGGCAATGTGCCATGCCGCGATTGCACTCTGTAGCGTTGAGGAACGAGTCCTCCTTTGCATCCGAGTCCTGACCGAACTGATCTGGATCTTAAGCTCGAGCTGCCTGAGCTATGAGTAGCTGCCCCAGAGCTGATTGACAGGGGGACATGCCAGGGGGACGCGCCGCGGAACGTCCCAAGGGACGCGCCAGGGACGTGCCAGGGGACGTCGCTCGAGACATCCTGCCCAAATCCTCATGCTAGCCATCCTCCTGGGCGACCTGGACACTTGAAAACAAGCGTTGCGCGCAACACATCCTCAAAACATTCTCACGCTAGACATCCGCCTGGGCGAACTGGACACGTGAAAACAAATGGTTCGCTCGAGACATCCTCACCACATCTTCATAGTAGACGTCCGCCTGGGTGACCTGGGCACGTGAAAACAAGCGTTTCGCTCGAGAAGTTCTCAACACTTCCTCATGCTAGACATCCGCCTGGGCGACCTGGACACGTGAAAGCAAACGTCTCGCTCGAGACATCCTCGACACATATTCATGTTAGACATCCGCCTGGGTGACCTGGGCACGTGAAAACAAACGCTTCGCTTAAGGCAATCTCAACACATCCTCATGCTAGACATCCGCCTGGGCAACCTGGACACGTGCAAACAAGCGTCTCGATCTAGACTTCCTCAACACATCCTCATGCTAGACATCCGCCTGGGCGACCTGAACGCGTGAAAACAAGCGTCTCGCTCGAGACATCATCAACAACTCTTCATGCTAGACATCTGACTGGGCAACCTGGACGCGTGAAACGAATCGTCTCGTTCGAGACATCCTCAATACCTGGGCACGTGAAAGCAAGCATTTCACTTGAGAGATCCTCTGAATTCTGGTCCCCAGGAGAGGACAATATGTAACCCAAAACAAGCGTTTCGCTCAAGAAGACCTCAACAAGCACGTGCAAACAAGCGTCTCGATCTAGACTTCCTCAACACATCCTCATGCTAGACATCCGCCTGGGCGACCTGGACGCGTGAAAACCAGCGTTTCGCTCGAGACATCCTCAACAGATCCTCATGCTAGCCATCTGCCTGGGCAACCTTGACGCGTGAGACTAAGCGTCTCGCTCGAGACATCCTCAAGACCTGGGCACGTGAAAACAAGCATTTCACTTGAGCGATCCTCTGAATCCTGGTCTCTGAAACAAGCGTTTCGCTCGGGACATCCTCGATAATAATTTCGACGGCCCTACGCGACCTCGTTGTCTACCGCAAAATCATTCCGCCGACCCTACGCAAGTCGAGGCCGGGGGTAAACACACTGAAAGAGAACCCTGGGCTCAGGGTCATTCCGGGAACTATCTCCCAGCCGACAGGAACACGGTCGAGGGCACCGGGGCCCGGCAAACGGGTCCCCCCATCGTCGTCGTACTCTGAGATCCGGGCGTCGCCATTTTCTCGTACCTGGCGAGCTCGCCCTGTGTCAGGCCCCAGGGACCATCACGGATCGATCCGGCTCGCAAAGCGCTGCAGAACGACAGGGTCTGGGGCTCTGGTAGCAAGTCCCCGCGATGTTGCAGTGTGAGTCGCGACGTCGCATCTGATAGAGGGAAAAGATCTATGCACATCAGAATGAGGGGGCCGAACGGTCATTCACTGTCCCTGGGTGCGTGGCTGAAGTGGGAATCCGCGGTGCGGATTCTCGTTGTTGTTGTTGTTTGTTGTTGTTGTTGTTGTTGCTGTTGTTGTTGTTGTTGCTGTTGTTGTTGTTGCTGCTGCTGCTGCTGCTGCTGCTGCTGCTGCTGCTGCTGTTGTTGTTGTTGTTGTTGTTGTTGTTGTTGTTGAACATTATTTCTTCTTAAGAATAATTATTGTTGGGACCCCTGGTGCGCGCCCCCCCCGCCGCGCCTAGGCCGCAACCCTATTTTCATCATTTTCGTGAGGAAGTCTCAGTCAAAACGATGTGATCCAGATCCGGTTGTTTTGTTGACGCCCGCTTTCCCTTGCAAAAAACAATATAAAATGACATTTCTTGTTCTAAGATAACCAAGCTTCAAGAATCCATTGCAAAAAATGACACAAAGTGCACATTCGCGCGCGCAAGACGAAATCCTTCCAAAACTTTTGTTTTCGTAACGATTTTAACATAAAAACATCAAAAAAACCCAATGGTTTTTCAAACAAAAGTTGTGAACATTCTATCCCGCGCGCTCTTGCGGATTCGTAGGAAACCCAACACTTTTTTAACATTTCTGTCAAAATGGCTTTTGCGAGCAACTTTTTCACGTGCTTCGAACTTCTGCAACAACGGTTGCGCACCTGCCAGGGCCATCATCCCTGTCAAATAATACCATGCGGGACACATTCGTTTTTTCTTCGCGCGCGCACGCCGTCGTCGTCGGCCGCGGGGCCCGGAATAGTAGCCACGGGCGTCCGCATGCCACGAAGTGAAGTGTCCGAACGTCATAGGGCGGGAAGCTGGGTGTGGGTGGTGGCGAAGAGTCGTTTGGAAATTCGGTAGAGCTTGAACCGGCCCCCCCACAAAGTGGGGGTATTGCCCGCCTCCTATGAAAACCCTGGCACTGGTGAGAACGGAGTGTCCCACGTGCTAGTAATTGTTGTTGTTGTTGTGTTGTTTCTTATTAGTTGTTTGTTGTTTGTTGTTGGATGTTTGTTGTTTGTTGCTGGTGTTGTTGTTGTTGGTGGTTGTCGTTGTTGGCTTTAGGTTGTTTGGTTTTTGGGTTGTTTTTTGGGGGGGGGGGGGGATTTTTTTTTGTTGCTGACTGTTGTTGTTGTTGTTGTTGTGTTGCTGTTGTTGTTGGTGTTTTCTGGTGTTGTGATGTTGTTGTTGTTGTTGGTGGTTGATGTTGTAGTTGTTGATTGTTGTTGTTGTTGTTGTGTTTGAAACATATATATTCCCTTAAAGAATAATTATTGTTGGGACCCCGGTTGCACGACCCCCCCGCCGCGCCTAGGCCGCAGCCTCATTTTCATCATTTTCGTGAGGAAGTCTCAGGCAAAACGGGTTGGTCCGGATCCAGTTGCGTTGTTACGATCGGTTTTCCCTTGCAAAAAATACGCTAAAGTGGACATTTCTTGTTCTAACATAACCAAACTTCAAGAATCCCTTGCAAAAAAAAAAAAAAAAAAAGTAAAGTGGACATTCGCGCGCGCAAGACGAAATCCTTCCAAAACCTTAGTTTTCGTAGCGATTTTAACATAAAAACATAAAAAAAACAATGGTTTCTCAAAAAAAATGTCAAAATTTCATCCCGCGCGCTCTTGCGGATTCGTAGGAAACCCACCACTTTTTAATCATTTCTGTCAAACGGGTTTTTGTGAACAACTTTTTCGAACTTCTGCAACAACGGTTGCGCACCTGCCAGGGCCATCATCCCTGTCAAATAATACCATGCGGGACACATTCGTTTTTTCTTCGCGCGCGCACGCCGTCGTCGTCGGCCGCGGGCCCTGAATAGTAGCCACGGTCGTCCGCATGCCACGAAGTGAAGTGTCCGAACGTCATAGGGCGGGAAGCTGGGTGTGGGTGGTGGCGAAGAGTCGTTTGGAAATTTGGTAGAGCTTGAACCGGCCCACCCACAAAGTGGGGGTATTGCCCGCC
>CAUYUJ010005994.1:5000-55000 GCA_963575745.1 Prorocentrum cordatum | reverse complement strand
AGGGCGGCTCGTTTTCAACATGTGGTACTCGCCGTAGCGCCGCGCACATTCACTTTAAAAGAGTTGCCAGAGCTTCACGGATTGAGGGCGGCTCCTTTTCAAAATGTGGCTTTCGCTTTACCGCCTCATATTCGTTTTTAACAAATTGCAAGAGTTTCACGGATTCCCATGGATAATGTACCAGACATGTTATTTCGGAGCGAATCGCGACTGTCAGGGTGCAACCGTTACGTTGATTCGCAGTGTACTGGTGGTTTGGCGCGATTTAGATCGTAAAGACGCAACAGCCTTGTTGATTAGCGTTGAAGTTCCGAGAATGGTGTTTTCGCACGCTTCAGGATCTTCCAATGGTTGTCTTCCAACGGGGCATTTCCATCAGTGGAAATGGGACCTTGTAGGGGCCTATGGAAAACGAGCCTGGGGGGAGGATTTCTTCCGACATCGTTGACTAGACTTGGGTTTACACTGGTCCTCCTCCTCTTCCATTGCTTCCTCGTCCTCCTCCCTCCTCCTCGTGCTCCTGCTTCTCCTCCTCCTCCTCCTCCTCCTCCCATCCCTGGCCGCCTCGCTCCGACCCGTAAAAATCACAGGGCTGCGGGCAAGAGTGCGCGCTTCTGCCTCGGCGCCGCTGCGCTTCTCCCCAGAGGGGCTTGCCGCGCATGGTCAACCCGCATAGCAAGGGTGGGCAACCTTACCAACGGTACCTTCGTACGGCAGGGGCGTTGACCTAAGGAACGATAAACAAGGAACGAGGCCCCTTTTTCCCTTCAGTTTGACTTCGATTCCCGATCGAAAACCAAACATGAACCTAAGGCAGACAGTGACACCTCTAAGGAACAGGGAGCCCCTCACTAATGAAAAGGGTTCTTTTCTTCAGCGCCTATCCTTGCCTCCTCGGTCCGTCCTTGGCGACTTTCGTTGGCCGCGCCCCGCTCGAAAAGCGTCGAAACGGCTTATCCTTGTCGCGCATCCTCATGATACGGGCCGACCGTATTGTCTCTTCACACGCGGCGCTACGGCCAAAACTGCCGCCATCGCCATGAGCCGGTATTTTCGCACTTTGCCTGTCCGGCGCTCTCCAGGGGCCGAGTTTCGGGGTGATCGAAATGGGTGCGGAAAGAATGGGTACAACGTCCAACAGCAGCTCTTGTTTGGGGCGCCCACCTGCAGGGTGCTGTGCGGGCACAAACGCGCGCGCGACAGCGAACGGGAGCGCGGGGGTGTCGGCGGCCATGTCCGCCGACGAGCGCGACGCCGCGCAGGAGCGGCCTGCGTGAGGGGCCGCGCGCCGCGCCGCGCGGCGCTGCCAGCGCTGTGTTTTTGTTTGCTTGACCGCCGCTGGGATCCCGCGTCGCGGCGGCTCGGTTTCGCGGGCGCGGCGAGCGCGCCGCGGAGGTTCTTCTTATTCCTTGCTGCCAGCCATCGGCGCTGGCAGCTGGGGGTGCGGCGTTTTCTCGAGATTCGAACGCAGGACGCGCTCGCCTGTCGTCGCCCGCGCGTGCTGCTGTGCCTGCTGCGTGCTGCCTCGCCCTGCGCTGCTGCCTGCCGCCGCCTGCTGCTTCGCGCGCGCGCGCGCCGGCGGTCCGTCGCGCGCCTTCGCTCCCTTGCTCCGCGCGCGCGCGCCTTCGCCGGCGGTCGCCGCGCCGCGCCTCCCTCCCGCGCAGGTTCCGATTTCCCCCCCGCTCCTTCCGCTCGCGTCGCCGTCCTTGCTCGCTGCCCACTCCTTCTCGCGCAGGTTCCTTCCCCGCTCCATCCCCCCCGGGCGGAGGTGATTTCTACATGGGCGACGTCGACGTCTTCACCTCGTCGGTTTTGCTAGCTCGAAATCAATTTGTTTTCTGCCGAGTGGTGGCGGCTTCGCCGGCTTCGTTCTGCGCGGGGGACGTCGGGCCTTCTTGGTGCCCGATGCTCCCGCGAGGGCGGGTGCCGAGCGTTCAGGGTGTTCACGGCGCGTGCGGGCGCGACGCTCGTGCCGAGCGAACGCGGCGCATCGCAAGCGACTTGGCGCGCCGGCGAGCGAGGTCTGTGACGACTCGAGGCTCGTGACGAGTGAACGAGCCGAGTGAGCGGCTGCGACTGCGAGGTGTGCGAGGTCTGTGACGACTCGATGCTCGAGCCGAGTGAGCGGCTGCGGCTGCGCGCGACGAGCGAGGTCTGTGACGACTCGACGTTGGGGCCGAGCGAGCGGCTGCGATTTCGCCCGACGAGCGAGGTCCGTGACGACTCGACGCTCGAGCCGAGTGAGCGGCTGCGACTTCGCCCGGCGAGCGAGGTCTGTGACGACTTGATGCTCGGGCCGAGTGGGAAGAAGACCGGTCCAACAGACGACCGGTTCAACTGGGGCCGGTTCAACAGACGACCGGTTCAACAGACACCGGTTCAACAGACGACCAGTTCAGCAAGGACCGGTTCAACAAAGACCGGTTCAACAGGACCTGTTCCGCAGAACCGGTTCCACGGGACCGGTTCCACAGGACCAGTTCCGCAGAACCAGTACCACAGGACCAGTTCCACAAGCCCGGTTCCGCAGGACTGGTTCCACAGGACCGGTTGCACAGGACGGGTTCCACAGGCGATTCCCTGTTGCTACTCTCTCTCATTACACTGCTGCTGCTGTTGCTGCTGCTGTTGCTCCTCCTCCTCTTCTTCCTCCTCCTCATCCATCCCTCTCTGCCCTCCCGCCCTCCCCCATCCCTCGTTGCCGCTACATCCCCCCGCCCCGCATCCCTCATCCCCCCCTACTTCCTCCTCCCCTCTCCTCCCTCATCCATCATCGACGGCCACCCGCCCGACCCGTCCTGCCCGACCCGACCCGACCCGTCCCGCCCGTTAGGGTCCGCCCGCCAGACCCGTCCCGCCTGTTAGGGTACTCGCGTGCCAGATCGATGGCGCATCATACTTTAATGTCCTGCCCGCCCGACCCGACCCGTCCCGCCCGTTGTCCGCCCGCCCGACCCGACCCGTCCCGCCCGTCAGGGTCCGCCCGCCCGCCGGACCCGTCCCGCCCGTTAGGGTACTCGCGTGTCAACTCGATGGCGCACCATACTTTAATGTCCACTCGACCCGACCCGACCCGCCCGTTAGGGTCCGCCCGCCGGGCCCGTCCCGCCCGTCAGGGTGCTCGCGTGCCAAGTCGATGATGCACCATTATTTTATGTCCCGCCCGCTCGACCCGACACGTCCCGCCCGTGAGGGTCCGCCGGCCCCACCCGACCCGTCCGCCCGCCGGACCCGTCCCGCCCGTTAGGGTACTCGCGTGCCAACTCGATGGTGCATCATACTTTAATGTCCCGCCCGCCCGACCCGACCCGCCCGTTAGGGTCCGCCCGCCCGACCCGACCCGTCCCGCCCGTTAGGGTCCGCCCGCCCGACCCGTCCCGCCCGTCAGGGTCCGCCCGCCCGCCGGACCCGTCCCGCCCGTTAGGGTACTCGCGTGCCAACTTGATGGCGCACCATACTTTAAGACCCGACCCGAACTGTCCCGCCCGTTAGGGTCCGCCCGCCCGCCGGACCCGTCCCCCCGTTAGGGTACTCGCGTGCCAACTCGATGATGCATTCTTCTTGAATGTCCCGCCCGCCCGACCCGACCCGACCCGACCCGCCTGTTAGGGTCCGCCCGCGGGACTCGTCCCGCCTTTTGGGGTACTCTCGTGCCAACTCGATGATGCACCATTATTTTCTGTCCCGCCCGCTCGACCCGACCCGTCCCGCCCGTGAGGGTCCGCCCGCCCGACCCGACCCGTCCCGCCCGCCCGCCGGACCCGTCCCCGCCCGTTAGGGTAGTCGCGTGCCAACTCGATGATGCATCATAACTTTAATGTCCCGCCCGCCCGACCCGACCCGTCCTGCCCGTCAGGGTCCGCCCGCCCGACCCGTCCCGCCCGTTAGGGTATTCGCGTGCCAATTCGATGGCGCACCATACTTTAATGTCCGCCCTACCCGACCCGACCCGCCCGTTAGGGTCCGCCCGCCAGACCCGTCCCGCCCGGGTACTCGCGTGCCAACTCGATGATGCACTATAATTTTCTGTCCCGCCCGCTCGACCCGACCCGTCCCGCCCGTGAGGGTCCGCCCGCCCGACCCGACCCGTCCGCCCGCCCGCCGGACCCGTCCCGCCTGTTAGGGTACTCGCGTGCCAACTCGATGATGCATCATACTTTAATGTCCCGCCCGCCCGACCCGACCCGACCCGCCCGTTAGGGTCCGCCCGCCCGCCCGACCCGTCCCCCGTTACCCGCCCGCCCGTCCCGCCCGTTAGGTACCGCCCGCCCGTTAGGTACTCGCGTGCCAACGCGATGGTGTATCATTTCTTTCATGTCCCGCCCGCCCGACCCGACCCGTCCCCGCCCGTTAGGGTCTGCCCGACCCGACCCGACCCGTCCCGCCCGTTAGGGTCCGTCCGCTCGCCGGACCCGTCCCGCCCGTTAGCGTATTCGCGTGCCATTTCGATGATGCATCATACTTTAATGTCCCGCCCGCCCGGCCCGACCCTTCCCGCCCGTTACGGCCCGCCCGCCCGCCGGACCCGTCCCGTCCGTCAGGGTCTGCCGGGCCGCCGGACCCGTCCCGCCCGTGAGGGTTCTCGCGTGCCAACTCGATGGCGCATCATACTTTAAGACCCGACCCGACCCGTCCCGCCCGTTAGGGTCCGCCCGCCCGCCGGACCCGTCCTGCCCGTTAGGGTATTCGGGTGCCAACTCGATGGTGCATTCTTCTTTCATGTCCCGCCCGCCCGACCGACCCGACCCGTCCCGCCCGTTTGGGTCCGCCCGTTCGGGTCCGCTGGCCCGCTGGACCCGTCCCGACCGTGTGGGTATTCGCGTGCCAACTCGATGATGCATTCTGTTTGAATGTCCCGCCCGCCCGACCCGAGCCCGACCCGGTTCCGGAGACACGCTTCCGGGGAAACGGTGCACCGGGGAAACGGTCCAGCGGGACCGTCTGCGGGGAAACGGTTCTGGGGAACCGGCTCCGGGGAAACGGATCGGGGGAAACGGTTCCGGGCAAGCGTTCCCGGGGAAACGGAACCGGGGAAATGGTCCTGGGGAAACGCTCCTCCGGGGAAGCGGTCCCCGGGGAAGAGGTCTCAGGGGAAACGGTCCTCGGGGGAAACGGTTCCTTGGAAGCGGTTCCTGGGAAACCGTTCCTGGGGAAACGGTTTCGTATTTCCGAGTGTACGGTTGCGATTTCGGGCGACGAGCGAGGTCTTTGACGTCGCGACGCTCGAGCCGAGTGAACGGGTGCGACTGCAAGGCGAGCAGGGTTTGTGACGACTCGACGCTCGAGCCGAGCGACCGGCCGCGATTCCATCAGACGAGCGAGGTCTGTGACGACTCGACGCTCGAGCCGAGTGAACGGCTGCGGTTTCATCAGACGAGCGAGGTCTGCGACGACTCGACGCTCGAGCCGAGCGAATGGCTGCGATTCTGCGAGGCCAGCGAGGCTTGTGACGACGCGACGCTCGAGCCGAGTGAATGGCTTCGACTGCGAGGCGAGCAGGGTGTGTTACGATCGACGCTCGAGCCGAGTGTACGACTGCGAATCAATCGGGCGAGCGAGGTCTGTGAAAACTCGACGCTTGGGCCGAATGAGCGGCTGCGATTTCGCCCGACGAGCGAGGTCTGCGACGACTCGACGCTCGAGCCGGGCGAACGGCTGCGATTCTGCGAGACGAGTGAGGTCTGTGACGGCTGGATGCTCGAGCCGAATGTGCGGCTGCGTTTTCGCGCGACGAGCGAGGTCTGTGACGACTCGACGCTCGTGCCGTGTGAACGGCTTCGTTCCCTTCAGACGCGCGAAGTCTGTGACGCTTGATGTTCGAGCCGAGTGAGCGGCAGCGACTCCATCCGATGTGCTGGTGTGAGGTTTGCGAGGCGACGACGCTCGAGTCGTGTGAGCGGCCGCGTCTAACAATGGCAGATGAGTTGCGCTTGTTCCTTACTGCCGAGGCGCCGGCTCGGCAGGCCTGCCTAGATACGGACGCGTTCCCCAATGACCTCGCGGGGTTCTTGACCGCGTCGAGGCGCGCCCGCCCTCGCCCCCTGCCGCGCGGGTCGGCGGCGCGCGCCGCCGTGGCAGGCGTGGGCCCCCCGCGTGCTCGCATCCGTTGCCATGGGCGAGCTCGAGCCGTGCCCTGGCGCAGGGAAGAGGCGCGCTCTCGCTGGCGCCATCGAGGTCGCGGCGCGCTCTCGCCCTGGCGCCGCCGCGACGCCGCGCGGCGAGTCCTGCGCAGGTCGCGCAGAGGCGCTTTGCCCCGCTGGCGCACGAGGCAGGGCGCCAGGCGGCGCGGGCCCAGCTATCGGGGGCGACGCGATAGGCGAACTCTCCCGCCTGCTCAAGAGAGAGGGCGCCCCGGCCGTCCACGTGGACGCGGGGCAAAAGCTGGGGGAGATCAATTTCGACGATCTCTCGCCGGCGCTGCGGCCCAGGCGAGCGCGCGCAACCCGCTTTCGACCGCGCCGTCGCCGCGGCTCGCGCGCGCGGCTCGCGCGCGCTCGATAGGGCCGCCCGCGTCGACGGGCCGGCCTCCGAGATCGCGAAGTTGGAGAAGAAAGGCCTCGTAAAACCTTTCATGTGCGCTGACCTCCGTCAATGGTTCCGCTGGGCATGGGGCCCGCGCGCAATGGCGGGCGCGCCGAGGGGGAGGGCCTCCTGTCGTGGAATCATTGGCACCTAGCGATCGACGCGTGCCACGGCGCGGGGGGGGGGCTGCGCGCCGCGCGCCCAGTATCGCCCGCCGCGCTCCGCCAGGTGCGCGATCGCCGCGGCCGCGACAGGGCAGACGGCCTTCGTCGCGGCCCTGGCGCACAAGCAGAACTGCTTAAAGGCGCGCTTGTTCCGCCGCTCGTGCTCGCGCCTGTCCCTGGCGCGTCGGCGCAGGTCGCCCTGAATGCGCCCCTCGAGGGGCGCAAGTCGCACCTCGGCTTGCTTTGCGACTGCATGTCCCGCCGCGATTGGGCGGAGAAGTCGGCGGCGGGCATCCCCGGCTTCCAGGCGCGCCAGCGCAGCGTCGGCCCGCGGCGCCGAGCGCGCGCCGCCCGTCGCCGCGGCAGGTCAACGAGGCCGCGCTGACTCTGTGTGATAATTTTGCGCGTTGCGGAGAACGAATGCGACCGCGCCGAGAAGACTGGGGAGGCCCTCTGCAAGCCATCTCATGCTTCGCGCCCGTGCGCATTGCTTCGCAGGCGGGCGATTCCGGCAGAGCCGCTGCGGGCGATTCCGGCGAGGGCGCGGGCAACGGCTCCGCCCGCGGCGGCGCGGGAAGGGCGGCGGCGGCACGCCCCTTCGGCGGGCCAAGGGCGCGGGCGGCGCGTGGGGCGCCGCAGGCAGCAGCGGGGGCCGCTGCGAGACGTCGTGGGGGAAGCGCCCGGCAGAGAGCGGCTGGGGCATCGGCAAGTGGAAGCGCGCGCGCTAATTTTGAATGGTGCGCCACCGCAGGCGCCGCCGCCCGTTCGCCCGCGTCAGCTTGGGCTCTTCGGGCCGCGGGGAAGCGGACCGCTTCCGGCCGCCCGCTCGCCAAGACGAGCCCGCTGGGACCTAGCGCGAGCGTGTTTGTGCTTTGCGTCGTGCATTTGGTGGGCGGCGCGCTCTCGTTTCCCGCGCCGGCGCGTGCTCTCGTGTCTCGCGCGCAATTCGGCGCCAGCTCGCGACGCGCGACGCCTCGCAGCGTTCTGAGATGACGCGTCTCTCTAAACGCGCCCGCTCCTGCGTGGGCGACGCCCGCGGCCGGGCCAAGCGGGCGCGTGCAAGCGCCGGCGATGAAGCCGAGTTGCGTTTCATGCAGTCTGTTCTTGACCTGGGCCGCGAGGGCTTCGCGCGCGAGTCCTCGATCAGAGGCGACGTGCGCGCGGCCGCCGAGCGGGCTGAGGAGGCGCAGCCCCCCCCCCCTTCTCGCGCGCGGCAGGCGCGCGCACGCGCGCGCTGCGCGTCGCACAGGCCATTGCTCATCGTGAGGCGGCCACGAGACGCATCGAAAAGATGGGCGCTCAGCTCGAGGCTTCTGGTGAGTGCGCGCGGTGGTTCAACGGCTGCGACCCCGCGGCCGCGCGGGTGTCCGAGTCCGTCAACGGCCCGCTGCTGCGCATGTTAGCGCGCGAATGCGACCATCCAGACTCCGAGGTGGTTGAATTTTTTCGACGGGCAAGCGCGCGTTTGGCCCGCCTCGGCGAACCGCGCCGCCGTGGCGGGGCGCCCCCCTTATCGGGCTTCTCCCTCGTTCGGGAGTTGGCGAGCCGCGCGACCGCAAGCGCTGCATTTCGGCAGGCGAGCTCAGGGCAGGCCCCCCGAAGCGCGCCGCGCGGAGCTGACCCGCCGATGTGTCGAAGCGTCGCAGGCGCCAAGACGTCCGCCGAAAAAGTTCTCAAGCGCGCGAGACGTGATCAGCGTTCCGACGTGCTTCTCGCGACCGCGCGGTCGGGCGCCGCGCTGGGGCGATTGACGGTGCCGCGCGACGCGGCGGTTGAGCCGCCGCCAGACGGGGCCGTCGCCATCCCGCGGCGCGGCGCCCCGCAGGGAATCGAGGAGGACGGCTCGCCCAGGGCGCGCCGAACTTGGCGCCGGCGCCCCAGGTCGCCGCCCTTCGCGCGGCAGGTGCGTTCAAGCGCCGACCTCAACAGAGAGACGCAGCCCCAGGCCGCCAGGTGCGCGCAGCCGGGGTGCAGACCGGCGCGTCGCCGCGCGCAGGAGAAGTGGCGGCGCGACACCATCGATTCGCTCTACGATGTTGCTCAGACGGTGCACGAAGCATCGGGCGGCGAATATGTCCTCTTGTTCAAGGCAGACATCGACGCGGCTTTTCGCCGCGTGCCGCTGTGCCCACAGGGCCGCGACTTTGCGTGGGTCGCGTTCCGCCGCGGCAATGCAGTGCTGATCGCGCAACGCACGGCTCTTCCTTTCGGCGCAGGCGGGCGCGCGACCCGCGCGCCGTCGCGGCGCCCTCTTGCATTGTCAGTGACCATCGTTCGCAACTGGGAACGGGTCGGCGCGTTGATCGCTCGCGTCTGCCGCAAACTGCTGCGGGTCGCGTTGCTGCGTTACGTGGGCGATTTGTTTAGCGTCGAGCGGGCGTCGCTGGCGCCGCCCGCGCCGTCGCGCGCGACGGTGGCCGCGCTGCGTCGGCGTGTCCGCGCGCAGGCGCGGCGCGCGCTGCAATGCATGGCCCGCGTGGTCCGCGCTCTGCTCGGCGACGCGGCGATCGCGGACCGGAAGACAGAGCGCGGGCGCCCCCTAGTTATCCTGGGCCTGCGAGGGCCCCGCCAAGCGTGCGCGCGCGTCGGCGGCGCGCGCCCTGGGATCGCTGGGGCTTCCGCGCTCGTCCATCTGCGGACAAGCGCGCCAAGTGGCTCGAGCGGGTCCGCGCCGCCCTGGCAGCGGAGGAGCTGACCGCCGGGGCGGCGTCCAAGCTGGCGGGCGCTCTCTCCTGGGGTGCATCGCATCAGGTCCGCCGGTTGGGGCGTGCGATGCTGCGACCGCGGTTCGCGCGCGCGCGCGGCCGCTCGGCAAAGCTGTCCGCCGACGCGTTGAGCTGCTTGCGCTGGTGGGCGGGGGTCCTGGCCCATGATGTATTGGAAACCAGAGCTTGGGCCGGCGGCGACGAGCGACCGCCGGTCGTCATCCTCGCGGACGCGCGGGGCGCGCCGCCGAATCTTGCGGCCGTGGTTTGCATCGGCGTGCGCGTCGAGTATACGGCGTGGGTGCCGCCGGAGCCTCTATTACGGCGTGGCAGCATCGCTTCGCGCGCCCGCGCCCGCCCTGGCGCATCGCCTGCCAGCGCGCGCAAGGCGATTCCGTGAGCAGCGGGATGCCCAGATCGCCGGGCTGCAGATGCTCGCAGTTGGGTTGGCATTGTGCACGTGGGCCGACGGGATCCGCGGCCGCGACGTTCGCATCTGCAGTGACATCGTCTGCAGTGACATCGCGGTCGCTGAGTGCGCCTTCCGACGTGGCGCTCCGACCGCGGAGCAGGCGAACGGCGGATTCCGCGCGCCCGCGTCAGTGCGGCGGTTAGTGCACCCCGCGCGCGTCCAAGCCGTCGCGAGGCGATGTCCGCCCCTCCGCGCTTGCTTGACGAGGTCGCGCAATGGTGCCGCGGGTGCGCGGCTGCGGCCGCGGAGGAGGTCGCGGCGTGCATGCGGCAAAACGATGTTTATCGCGATTCGTGCGTCGGGGCAATGCCGCCCGTTCGCACGTGGAACGGCTTCGAGGCGCCTCTTTCGAGCGCGTTTCGGTGGCGACCGCGCGGCCGCGCTGCGCTCGCGCGCGCCGAGGCTTTAGCAGGTGAGGCAAAGCAGGTCCTGGAGTGGATGGCCATGGCGCGCCCTCCGCCCGGCCCGCCACCGGGGGGCGCGGCGGCCAGTGCGGTCGGGGATTCCGCCGTCGCGCGTCCGCGTGAGCCCGCGCGCCTGGCTCTCCCACCCTCGACGCGCCTAGACGCCGAGTCTGTTTCGTCGTCGAGCTCGGACTCCTCCTCTGAGTCGGCGCCGCGTGCAAGACCATCGCAGCGCGCGGCGCTAGCCCGCGCTTACCCTGCCGCCGTGTACTTTGAGCGCGAGTGCGCCAGCCGCTCGCGGGCTGGGCCAACGGCGAGCGTGCGGGCAGCTGCCGAGGCGCGCGGCCACTCTTCGGAGGCGCAGCGGGCCGCGCGGCTGGAGGCTGCGCGCGCGACGGCTCTCGCGGGCGGGGCGCCGGCATCCTTCGGCGCGCGGCGCAGCGCCCTGCGCAATTACTTTGCGTTCGCTGGCGCGGTTCCTGGCAAGCGCGACAACGACGCGCTGCCGCCGCCCCCATCTGAGCTCGCACTGTGGGCCGCGCATTTTCGCAATCACAAGACGTTCGGCAATTGCAAGGCGCAGGTCCTCAAGGCCTGCAGGCTACTGCGCCTTGACTGCAGTGTTTTCGACAGCGCGGAGGCGAGCGGCGCGCGCGCCGCCGCGCGCAAGCGCCCGCGCGACGAGCCGGCGCCGAAGCCCGCGATCGGCCATCGGCACTTAGTCGACATGCTTGCGCGCGTGCCCGACGAATCCACCCGGGGTATTTTCGTCGCGGCTTCCGCGTTCGCCCTTGGGTGCCGTCGGAGGGCCTCGGGGTCGAAAAGGGGGGCCCGCGCGTGGCCGCGTCCTTCTCCCTCTCTGACGAGGATCGTCGCGCGCGCAAGGCACGCGCGGTATTATTCTTCGCCGGCGGGCGTGTCACCTTGCATTTGAGTAGGCGCAGGCACGTCGACCATCCCTCGCGCATTGTGCGCGGCTGCTGGTGCGCGGCGTGCAAAACCACTTGCCCCGTGCGCGCCCTAGGTGCCATCTTCGACCGCGCGCCTGTGGGCGCGGCGCCGTTTGCGCACCTGTCGAGCGGGTGCATTCTCGGCCTGGTGCGGCGGCTCGCCCGCGAGGCCGGCGAGCGCGACTCGCGCGCTTTTGCGCGAGGTCCTTCCGGCGTGGCCACGCAGAGACCTTGCGCCGCATTGGTGGTGGGCTCGCTGAGATTCTCAGCGCGGGCGGCTGGTGCTCGGGCGCGTTCCTCGAGTATTCGGATCGAGAAGAGCTCGAGGGCGACGCCATGCTGGAGCGCTGCAGGCAGGCCACGCACCTGCGCGCGTGCCGGGGTAGCTCTCGCGTCAGGGGGGCGCGCGCGCCAGTTGTGGCTAGCTCGGCACTGGGTTTCGCGCCCCCTTACTTGGCGGCTCCCTGGCTACCGTCGGCGTTGGGGTAATCGGCGCCCAGGTGGCCCCGCCAGGGGGTGGGCGCCGCGCCTTGGGCGGCGATTGCGCGGGCCCGCGGGCGCGGCCCGCCCCCCGGGGGCGCCGCGACCAACGTTGGGGCGCTGGCGGCCTCGCAGGGGCGGTCGCTACAGGAGCGCGCGCTGCGTTTGTGGGGGGCGCGCGCCTGCAGGGTGCTGCGCGGGCGCCAGCGCGCGCGCGACAGCGAACGGGGGCGCGGGGCTGTCGGCGGCCGTGCCCGCCGACGAGCGCGACGCCGCGCAGGAGCGGCCAGCGTGAGGGGCCGCGCGCCGCGCTGCGCGGCGCTGCCAGCGCTGTTTGTTTGTTTGCTTGGCCGCCGCTGAGATCCCGCGTCGCGGCGGCTCGGCTTCGCGCGCGCGGCGAGCGCGCCGCGGAGGTTCTTATTCCTTGCTGCCAGCCATCGGCGCTGGCAGCTGGGGGCGCGGCGTTTCCTCCCGCCCTCGACCGCCCCAGGGGGTGATCGGCGCCCAGGTGGCCCTGCCGGGGGGTGGGCGCCGCGCCTTGGGCGGCGATTGCGCAGACCCACGGGCGCGGCCCGCCCCCCGGGGGGCGCCGCGCCCGACGTTGGGGCGCTGGCGGCCTCGCAGGGGCGGTCGCTACAGGAGCGCGCGCTGCGTTTGTGCATTCTGAACAGGGTTCGCTGTTAGCGAGGCCGCGGCCGTTGTCCATTTGAAACAGAATGCCGCCTGCCCAACAGCGTCCTGTGTTGGTTTTGGACGACGTGTGTTGTTGGGCATCGTATTCATCTCCTCCGTGACACTTTCGGGCGTCCAAAGAGTTTGCGCGGTCGCCGCCGTCAGTTTTCCCTTCCTTTATCTTCGCTGCCTTGCCTCCGCTCCCTCCTCTCCCCCCCTTGCGCGCCCGCTTGTGCACCTGCGCGCCGCTGGCGCGCGTAGTCTCGTGAAGTACCAGAGGCCCTAATGGCAGAGCCCCTCTAAATTTCCGAATTGCAGCTGTCGAGGAGGAGGGGGGGCTGGGGGGGAGGAGGAGGGCCAGTGTAAACCTAAGAGTCATCAGCGATGTTGGAATAAACCCTCCCTCCGAACTCCCTCTTCAGAGGCTCCTACAACGGTTCGTCTCCACTGAGGATCTGCCTCGTCGGAAGACAACCGTTTGAATATTCTGAAGCATGCCGAAACATTGCTCTCGGGATTTCAACGCCACGGATCAACCTGATTGTTGCGTCTTGACGAGCCTGACTCGTGCCAGAACGCCATTCCTGGGACTTCAACACCACGAATCAACGCAACTGTTGCGCCAATGTAATCCTAAACCTGGCCAGCGCACCATTTCTGTACGTGGGTCACAGGAATCCGTGAAACTCTTATTAATGTTATTAGCGAATGTGTGCGGCGCTATGGCGAGAGCCACATTTTGGAAAGGAGCCGCCCGCAATCCGTGATACTCAGGCATATTTGTAAATCAAATGCACGCGGCGCTGAGGCGAGAACCGCATTTTGAAAACCACGCGCCGTCAATTCGTAAAACGTGCAAATGTTTAAAACGAATGTTCGCGGCGTTAAGGAGAGAACCACATTTTGAAAAGGAACCGCCCTCAATCCGTAACTCCTTGCATTTTCTCTAACTCATGTGCGTCGCCCTCAATGCGTAAAGCTCTTACACATGTTGAAAACGAGTGTGCGGGGCGCTAAGGCGAGATCCGCATTTTGAAAACGACGCGCCCTCCATTTGTGAAATCGTTGTCAATGTTTAAGCTTCAGGGTCATGAGTGGTGAGGAAGCCTCAGGCGAAACGCCTAGCCCGCCCTAGAGACTGTCCTCGGGGTGCGACAGGGAACACTTTTCATAATGACATGGAACGGAGGAGGAGGACGAGGAGGAGGAGGAGGAGGAGGAGGTGGATGAAGAGGAGGAGGAGGCGGAGGCGGAGGAGGAGGAGGATGAGGAGGTAGAGGAGGAGCAGGAACACTGTCACACAGGTTTCCTCCGAGCAGCGATTATTGCGAGTCCGCTGGGATGGTTTTGCCATCCTTGTTGTAATGTCGTCTGCGCATGGCGGAAGTGGGTGAGAAGGCTGCGAATGAGGAGTTTTTTTTGGCGCTTGGCCCGCGGACGCCCCCATCCGATGGAAACGAAACGAGGGCAGGAGACCCAGGAGGCGAGCCAAGCTCCATGCGACCCGAAGAGGCGGAGGCGGGTGGGGGGGAGGACGAGAAAGGGGAACGACAAGAACGGAACACAGGCCATGCGAATGCACGGGGGCCTTCGGCCCAGCAAACCGAAGGGGCGCGAAGGGGCGCGGTGTACAACACTTGGTCAGCGGTGACGTGACCGCACGAGGCGTCGGACAGCCACCGCTGGGACGCGGCAGAGCCGATTGCGCGCTGGACCGAATGGACACGGAGGAGAGCGGCCGCAGAGGATGGCACCCGAGGGAGCCGCGTCCAGAGCGTGCAGCACTCCACGCGCCGTGCTGGCGGCCTCCGGCTCCAGAAGGAGCCATGCGGGGCGAGGCGGTGCAGAAAGCAGGCGAAAGCGGCGGAGACGAGGGCGGCGTCCGACCGGCCTCGAGCAACCCCGCGGCGCCCCCCGCGCGTTCAGGGGCAAGGGGGGATTTACAGAGGGCGCCTGTGCACCATCATGCCTGGCCAGGGCCATGCTGGGTTCTGAGATTCGGCGAGGGAAGAACGAAATGTGAAGAAGGTGTGAAAGTGCGACGCGCAGGGGTGCCCTTGATCTATGTCAGACCCGACCGTACGCCCACCTGGCCGAGGCCAGGAGGGTTCGTATAACATACCTGGAGGAGGAAACAACGACAGGAACATACATTTTCGGAGGTCAGTGCGGAGTTCTACGGCTCAATCAAAGGTGGTTTGGTGGGGAGGTGGGGTATACCTGGCCAGTGCTAAGTATTTAAGTGGTTCACAAATGTGCGAAGTGGCTATATGGGTAAAGATCCAGGCCGAATGGGCTCCGTTCGCTTAAAGGAGTTATCTATCCCTGTCGCCCCCCATAACCGTGTTTTGTTGGTGTTGAATATTCGTTTCTAAAGAATGATTATTCTTGATCTTCGGAAACGGTTCCGCGCGCTCTCGCCTCTACGCCGGCTACAGTTTCTCGGAAAACGAGGCTCCCGCTCGAGCGTTGGCTTGAGCCTAAATATGGGCCCTTGGGTGCCCAGCTACGACAACAACGGCTCCCGCTCGATACTTCCTCACAATTTACCCCGAGACATCCTGGCCAGAAAGGCCCTCGAAGTCAGGAACGGCGCTCTCGCTCGTGATTTCTTCGCAATTCAATTAAGTTGACCGAGGCCCAGCCACGACGACAAGGGCTCCTGCTCGATACTTCCTCATGATGTACTCTGAGAGCCCCTGGACAAGAAGGCACTCGAACTCAGGAACGGCGCTTTCGCTCGAGACTTTCCCGTAATTCAAGCAAGCTGGTGGAGGCCCGGACACGGCGACAAGGGCTTCTTTTCGATATTTCTCCATAGGCATTCCGAGAGCGCTTGGCCAGAGAGGCCCCTGAACTCAGGAACGGCGCTCTCGCTCGAGACTTCTTCGCACTTCAGTCAGTGGTCGACAAGGAAGAGATTCCCCCCGAAAGGGGGTGTAATCGAAGACGAAGTGGGCGGGTATCGAGGGTTGGGGTATACGGAATGCAAGACACGCGTGCCAGTAAGAGCGAACAGGCTTGAAACCATTGTTGTTGTTGCTGCTGTTGTTGTTGTTGTTGTTGTTGTTATTGTTGTTATTGTTTTTAAATTTTCATCACAGAAGAATAATTATTGTTGATCCCCCTTCTCTGGTGGCCATTGTATTTTTCAATTGAAGTGCTTCCCCTGGGGCTCGCACCCTGTTTATCTGGGAAAGTCACGGGGCTCACACTGTACTGTTGGTCATTGCTTTACAACAACAGCGGTTCCCGCCTGATATATCCTCACAATTTATTCCCCAATCGCGCTCTCGCGCGGCGCGGGACTTCCTCACAATTTGTATACGAATCGCGCTCTCGCATGGGATTTCCTCGCAATTCTTTACGCTTCGCGTACCCCCACCAGCCCATCTCACAGCAGCACCTCTTGTGAAGCATGCCGACAGTGGTGTGTGTCAGGCGTGTGTCCGCTGGGCTCCGCATAGCTCCCCTGTTCCTCCTTCCTCTCGCTTCCGTGTAGTGTTAGTAGTAGTAGTAGTAGTAGTAGTAGTCGTCGTCGTCGTAGTAGTAGTAGTAGTAGTAGTAGTAGTAGTAGTAGTAGTAGTAGTAGTAGTAGTAGTAGTAGTAGTAGCGACACGACAAGTTTCAGTGGCAGTAGATGTCGGTGTCGTGGTAGAAGGAGTAGTGCTTGCAGTAGTAGTAGTAGGATTAGGAGGCAGAGCAGCAGTAGTACGATGAGTAGTAGCAACAGTAGTTGTAGTAGACCTCGTAGTAGCAGTAGAAGTAGTAGTGGGAGTAGTAATAGTAGGAGTCGTCGTAGTAGTCGTAGTAGTCGTTGTAGTAAATGTAGACGCAGTGGTGGTAGTGCCATCGCCGACGAGGAACGCCAGCGAAGCATGCCGACAGTTGTCTGGTGCAAGCATGTGTCTGTTTCCCTGTACGTGTATTCTATGGTCCGAAGCAGGAGGAGTCGGAAGAGGAGGCGGGCGGGAATGAGTTGGGAGGCAAGACAGAGGGCGGCCGTCGTCGAAACCAGCGTTCTTTCCCGACCAGCGTTGTTGTCGTTGCCACTCCGGCTTCTAGTATTGGAGTGTGGCTGTGAGCTTCGCTCCGCCTACCCGTAATAGTCTCCGCCTACTAGCATCATCTTTGCGGTTGGCATGGAGAAGCGCCTGTGCTTTGTTGTACTTTTGCTTGCCACGGGGGCTCCTGGAAGCGAGCGCGCAGAATATTGGTTGCCGGCACTCTCGCTTCATGTTGAGCTTCCTGAGGGCCTCGTGGGGACCTCTGGAGGCCCTCTTGGGAGCCTCCTGGGGCGTCATGGAGCCTCTTGGGGACCTCTTGGGAGCCTCTGGGGTCCTTTTGGGAGGTTCTTGGGGGCATCTTGGAAGCCTCTGTGGAGCCTCCTGGGGGCCTTTGGGGCCAGCTTGGAGCCTCGAGCGATCCTTCGAAGCGCGAGCGAGCGATGCCCCCGGAGAAGGACAGGATAACCCAAGATTTTTGTACAATCAATGTTTGTTTCATGAAGGCAGAGAAGCGCTGTTCCCTCCGAGCGCCGAAATGGGGCCGAAACGTAGAGTAGATTATATCGGCCACGTGTTGTTGTGATGCATATTGCACTCCTTCCCCAAGTGGCCCCGTAGAGTAGATTAAATTGGCCACTTGTTGTTATGATGCATGTTTCACGCCTTGTCCCATTGGCCCCGCCCTCGTTGTAGCAACGTTGTGGCGGCTATCGCTCGAGGACATGCAGGCGCGCCAGAAATAATGCGAGTGTTCGCGTCTGTGTGCGTTGCAGATATGTGAGTCGTTCCAGCTCTTCGTGGTATGAGTCGTTGGGGCCCCTCGTCCTTCCTTTGTAACTCCTTCGGGCCCCTCGTTGTGTGTGCGTCGTTCGGGCTCCTCGTGGTGTGAGTCCCCTCCTTGTGTGTGAGTCGTTCGGTCCCCTCCTCCTGGTGTAACTCGTTCGGGCTCCTCGTGGTGTGTGTCGTTCGGGGCCCGCGTCGTGGTGTGAGTCGTTCGGGCTCCTCGTGGTGTGAGTCGTTCGGGCGCTTCGTCTTGGTGTGAGGCGTTCGGGCCCTTCCTTGTGGTGTGACTCGTTCGGGCTCCTCGTGGTGTGAGTCGTTGGGGTCTGTCGTCCTGGTGTGAGTCGTTCGGGCTCCTCGTTGGGCTTGTTGGGGGCCTCTTGGAGCTCTTGGGGCGTCTGGGGGGCCTCTTGGGGGCGTCTTGGGGGCGTCTTGGGGGCCTCTTGGAGCCTCTTGGGGCCTCTTGGGGGCCTCTTGGGAGCCTCGAGGGGACCTCCAGGGGCCTCTGGGGGGCCTCTTGGGGCCTCCTGGAGGCCTCTTGGGAGCCTCCTGGGGGCCTCTTGGGGCTATCTTGGGGTCTCTTGCGGCCTCCTCAGAAGCGCTAGTAAGCGCTGGCCCCTGAGAAGGACAAAATCAGCCCAAAACCTTCGTAACATCAATGATTTTGCTAAGAAGGAAGAGGAACGCGGCCCCCTCAGAAGGCCAAAAGGGGACCAACACCGTAGTAAAATCACTGTTTTTTTACTTCAACGACGAGTTCAGGCGCCAAACTCCCTCCCCCCCCTCGGGGCCAGAATCCTCGTGATGGTCGTTGTTTTTTGGCCCTCCCAGGAGTCGAAAAAAAGACCCCTCCAACCACCCGCGGCGCCCCCTCTCCAGGTCCATTGGGGGGGGGGGGTAGGGGGAGGGGTAAACCCCTCCCCGAAGGGGAAGAAGGGGGGTTTGGGGGGTTGAGGACAGAGAAAGCTCGCTAAACCACTCACGCCCAAAGGGCTGGTGGGATTTAATTCGACGACGTGCCTTCGGCGCTCAGGAATCACGCTTTCGTTGTGGTTGTTCTCGCGATCTACTTGGGAATCGCGCTATCGCTTGAAGCTTCCTCGCGATTCATGCAGGACCCATGCTTCAGTAACCCGCCTGCTCGACCTGGTCGCCTGGGCCCGCCTTCCGACCTGTCAGCTATTGGTCTGCCCAACCGATCTGCCCGTCTGGTTCTACCATTTGCTTTCTGCTCCTTGCCTTGTGATGCGGGAGACTGCCTAGAGTCCATTGGCACGCTGGAACATATATGTAACTTTAGACTAACCTTCCAAGTAGGTCGTCCTGGTGAGTAGAAATTAACCATCGTACGCTTGTCGCGTCGCCCCTCATATAGGCCCAAGGATTCCAAATAACGATTATGGCTCAGAGTCGAATTTGCGGTTTTCGCAACTCGAGGTTGCTTCATGTTGCGCCCCGAAAAAAAGAGGAGGCCGTCTTCGGGGGCCTCTTGGGCTTTCTTTGGGCCCTCTTTGGCCGTCTCGCGGGCCTCTCGGGGGCCTCTTTCGCCGCCTTGAGGCGATCTCGGGGACCTCTGGGCTGTCTTGGAGCGTCGGAAGCCGGAAAATGCGAGAACGCTGGCGCCATTGCAGCATATAGGGCAAATCAGGGATTTTGGCTTTCTTGAGGTCCTCTTGGGGCCCTCCAAGGGCGTCTAAGGGTGCCTCTTGGCCTTCGGGAGGCCGTTTTCGGCTGTCCCTGGGCGGTAGCGTGTCCTCTCTTTGGGGCGTTTCAGGGCGGTCCTGGAGGTCGCTGTGGCCGTCCTGAGGCCCTCTTAGGGGCCTCCCCAGGCGGCGAGCGAGGGGGGGAAATGAGAAGGAGAATGCCTTCTCAGAAGGCGGTGGGACTTCTCAGAAGCCCTCGCGCCTTCTGAGACGTTTTTTCTGCCTTCGGGGAAGCATCACAAAACTTCTCAGAAGGCCAGGGGGACTTCCGAACCTTTTTGAGAAGGCCTTCTCCTTCTCACTTCCCCCCCTCGCTTGCTGCCGACTCTTGGGCTGTCTTGGGGCCTCCTTTGGTCGTCTTGCGGGTCTCTTGGAAGCCTCTTGGGGCGTTCTTGGGGCGGTCTCGGGGGCCCATGGGCCCGTCTTGGAACGCCCGTTGCTCGAAAAGACGAGAACGTCAACATCAAATAGTCTTAGGAGCCCCGCAGATTTCGGCCCGCGGAGGTCCTCCTGGAGCCATCTCGGAGCTAGGCAGTTGTAGGTCTCTTCCTCTTTGAGGATTGTAGGATCGTCTTGGAGGTCCCGGCCCCTCGGGTTGACTTGGGCCGTCCAGTGGGCCTCTTGGGGGCCTCTTGGGGGCCTCTTGGGCCGTCATGGCGCGATCTTTGTGGCCTATCGGCCCGCCGTGGAGCGTCGGAAGACCGAAAAGGCGAGAAAGCTAGAATCACAAAAAAGAGTATCATGCCAGTCACAGATTTTGGTCTCCTTGGAGCTCCTTTTGGAGCCCTCTTGGGGCGTCTGAGGGGCCTCTTGGACCGTCTGGAGGGTATCTTGGGACGTCTTGGGACCATTTAGGCCATCTTGGAGACGAATTGGGGCCATCTTGCAGGCCCTCTTGGGCCATTTTGGCCGTCTTGGGGGCATCTTGGCGGCCAGGTTGGGAGATTTTTTTGGTGAAACCGAGGTCCGTCCAAGTGGCACTGCACTGCGTTTCCACTGGGCGGTGTCGCACTGGCGGCCCGCGTAAGCCGCCACGGGAGGCCGCCGTGCCGCCCCGCGTAGGATCTCTTTCCCAGCCCTCCTGTGTTGGGTACTCGTTTTGAACAGAGCAGTGTGGTCGTCCCGTCCTTCCTTTCTTCTCCTCCCCTCTCGTCCCCTCTCCTCCCCTCTCCTCCCCTCCTCCTTCTCTCCTGTTTCCGGTGTTCCCCTCTCCTCTTCCCTCGTGCCGTCGGGCTGCGATCTGCGCAACTGTCGCCACTTTCCTGGGCTCCTGGGAGGCCCAGCGGAGGTACGTCATACGCGGATCACCTCGGGACCTCGCCACCCCCTGGGGGGCTTGCGATCTGCGCAACTGTCGCCACTTTCGTGGGCTCCTGGGAGGCCCAGCGGAGGTACGTCATACGCGGATCACCTCGGGACCTCGCCGCCCCCTGGGGGGCTTGCGATCTGTGCAATTGTCGCCACTTTCGTGGGCTCCTGGGAGGCCCAGCGGAGGTACATCCCACAGCGGATCACCACGGGACCTCGCCGCCCCCTGGGGGGCTTGCGATCTGCGCAATTGTCGCCACTTTCGTGGGCCCCTGGGAGGCCCAGCGGAGGTACATCCCACGCGGATTACCTCGGTACCTCGCCGCCCCCTGGGGGGTTTGCGATCTGCGGAATTGTCGCCATGTTCGTTCGTGGGCTCCTGGGAGGCTCAGCGGAGGTAGGTCCCACAGCGGATCACCAGGGGACCTCGCCGCCCCCTGGGGGGCTTGCGATCTGCGGAACTGTCGCCACTTTCGTGGGCTCCTGGGAGGCCCAGCGGAGGTACGTCATACGCGGATCACCACGGGACCTCGCCGCCCCTGGGGGGCTTGCGATCTGCGCAGTTGTCGCCACTTTCGTGGGCTCCTGGGAGGCCCAGCGGAGGTACGTCATACGCGGATCACTACGGGACCTCGCCGCCCCTGGGGGCTGCGATCTGTGCAATTGTCGCCACTTTCGTGGGCTCCTGCGAGGCCCAGCGGAGGTACGTCATACGCGGATCTCCACGGCACTTCTTGCTGCGCTCTTCTGAAAGCATTGTTGGTGCTTTTTCTGCGCATTGCGGGTCCTTCAGAATGCGAGTCAGCATTGAGTGGTCCTGAGTATATTCGCCACATGTATAGAAAGGGTTCGGTACGTCACAGGGTAATTTTCTCCGTCCTTCAACCGGACCTTGAAGTCGTCGTGGCAGCACGATGGCCAACTTGTCCCTGATTGCTTTCCTCTTTCTGCTGCTGCTGCTGCTGCTCCTCCCCCTCCTCCCTGCGTCGTTGTCGCTGTGCGCAGCAGTTTCGCTGGAACCACCTTTTGCGTAAGGGAGGTCTCCAAGTCGACTCTGTGTGGCTGCCAGCTGTCCAGCACCCCACCAGCATGTTCAGCCCGCGCGCGATGTTTCAAGATGGTGAGGCGGCTCTCGCCGAGCAAGGGAAGTGCAAGGCGGTGTGCCCCGAGTCGGGCGGGCTCAGCTCGGTCCCCACGCGATGCCCCACGGCAGAGCTGTGCGCCTTTGGCGACGACCAGGATGCCGACGCGTTCGAGGAGATTTTGGGCGCCACCGCCTCGCCGAAGGACGGCGACGAGCCCGCGCTCCTCGAGGCGGTGCTCCGCGAGACGGCCGCACTCGGAGACGGGCACCCCGGGAGGGGGCCTGCGACGCTGGCGCCGAGGGGGGCTCCTGCGCGAGCCGCAGCGCCACCGAGGGGTGCCCCCAGGCGCCTCCGGTCCGTGGCGTACTGGGAGCAGAAGGCCGCCGCCGCCCGGCAGGCGGCGAGCTCGCCCTGGGAGCTTGGCGTGAGGCAGCGCCGCCCGCGCCACGAGGAGCACCGAGCGAGTTCCTCCACTCGCAGAGTGCCTACTCGCAAGCGCCCGGAAAACACGTGTCTGATTCGATATGATTTCTCGTAGATCCCCCGCGGCGGATCCAGGCCATTTGCGAGCAGTCACTGTGCGGGTAGTGGAACGCGCTCGTTCAGAGGAGGACCGCCTCGGTTTGGGGGCGGCTCCGAGGGCTCCGGCAGGAGGCGCCGGAAACGAAGGTGCTGCTGACAGCCCCAGCAGCTGGGCGGGCGCTGTCTCCAGGGAGTTGCGCCGTGGGGCCTGCGGGCAGTCGGCGCCGCCAGCCCCGCCGCCAGGGTCGCCCTCGGCAGCACTCGGGGCCGCTCTGAGGTCGCGTGGTCGGTCGTACTACCCGGCTGGGAGTCGCTAGGTGAGCATGAAGAATATTGGCGGTGGACAGAACCCACACACTGACACGTCGATTAGTGAATTGTCTGTTGTCGGTTCTCGAAAACCCGCATCGTGAGGATGAGCGACTTTCTTAATGTTGCCCTGGCATCATTGCCCCTTCGGCCCATCCCTGGCCGCTTTCGGTGGCCAGCCTCGCTCGAAGCTCGTTAACGTGGCGCTCCAAGGTCCTTGCATCGAAGAAGAAAGCTCGCCATGAGCAGAATTTGTCAGCGATCCGCGCGGAATTTATGGATCCGCGCTGGGATCCTTCGCAGGCGCCTCTGGCGCCCTTCCTTTTGACTACACAATCGCTGGCGAGCTCAGCCAGAGCCACTCGCCCGAGAGGCATGCTGCGTCAGTTTCACGGTCCCGCGCCCGTGCCTGGCAGGCGCTGAGCGCTCTCTTCCTTGCCTGGGGGTCTTGGATGCTCGTGCAGGCACTAATTACCAGTCACGATCGTGAGCGTGCGCGGATGACGTTTTGGGCGGCGAGCGAGGGGGGGAAATGAGAAGGAAAAGGCCTTCTCAGAAGGCGGCGGAGCTTCTCAGAAGCTCTCGCGCCGTCTGATACGCTTTTTGTCTTCGGGGAAGGGCTAACAAAAACTTCTCAGAAGGCCGGGAGACTTCCGTACCTCCTGAGAAGGCCTTCTCCTTCTCACTTCCCCCTCGCTCGCCGCCAGGTTTTCGCAGCAGCCGAAGTGTCCAGCCCCGCGCGGGAGGGGGAGGACGATGGCAGCGGCGGCCCCCCCCACCTCCGCCTCCCTCCTCGTCTGCCTCTCTCCTCGGCCCTCCTCCGCATCACCTCTTCTCCTCATCGCCTTCCTCTTGCTGCCCCGAGCATGGGCAGGGTCGCCAGCGAGCGTCACTACGGTCAACTTACTGACTGCATAAGATGCTCGCGCACGGCGCCAATGTGTCTCATTTTTTTATTTTGTACATAGTTTATTTCCAACCATCCTGTGGTGTTGGGTTCTCGTTTTGGAGAGACAGTCCACGCGATCCTCACTCCCTCCTCCTCCCCCTCCATCCTCGCATCCCTGCCTCTGCCCTTCGCACCAGCCACGTTTCGGCACACCTCTCACACGTTTCGTGGACCTGTAAGGAACTTCACCGAAGGTCCCAGTGGCAGGGTCCACATGCGTTACCCGGCCCATCTCGGCACACCCCTCACGCTTCGTGGCCCCACTGGGAGCTCCACCGAAGGCCCCAGTGGCAAAGATCGCATGCGATTCCCCGCCCATCTCGGGCACACCCATCGCACGCTTCGTGGCCCCATAGGGAACTCCACCGAAGGCTCCAGTGACGGGGTCCACACGCTGTCCCCCACCCATTTGGTGCACTCCTCAAATGTTTCGTGGCCACATGCGGAGCTCTACCGAATGCCCCAGTGGCAGGGTCTACATGCGCTTCCCCACTCATGTTGGCACACCCCTCCCACGCTTCGTGGCCAGGGAGCTCCACCGAAGGCCCCAGTGGCACGGTTCACATGTGGTTCCCAGACCGTTTGGGCACACACCTCGCACTTTTCGTGGCTCCTTAGGGAACTCTTCTGAAGGCCCCAGTGGCAGGGCCCACGTGCGGTTCCCCACCCATTTGGGCACACCCCTCACACGCTTCGTGGCCCCATTGGGAGCTTCTCCGAAGGTCTCAGTGACAGGGTTCGCACGCGGTTCCCCGCCTATTTTGGCACATTCCTCACACGCTTCGTGGCCCCGTAGGGAGCTTTACCGAAGGCCCCAGTGGCATGGTCCACATGCGGTTCCCCGCACGTTTCTTGGCCCCATAGGGAGATCCACCGAAAGCGGTGCCCACAACGCTGTACTCACGGTTGCATATGATTGGGCCATTTGCCAGGGAAGTCTTTTATAGCGTTTGCCCCAAGCGCGGCGAAGGGGTTCATGCCCGCCGTCTGCTGCTTCGCGGGAAGGATCTGCAACGTCTGTTGCCTTAACATGTTGCACCCGCGCTAGTGCCTCGCCACTGAAACGTGGCGACGACGCGTCGCGCACTTTCCTCTGCATGCGGGGGCGCTTTGAGGCGGGCCGTCGGCCAGACTATCACGAGGTGGGCTGAGGGCAGCGCAGGGAGGTACGGGCACTGGACAGGAGGAGGAGGAGGAGGAGGAGGAGGAGGAGGAGGAGGAAGTATTAAAGCATGCAACGGCAAATGGGGAAGCAGGTAGCACAGAGTTAATGTCAGACGTTCGTTGTTACCAACGCCGTTTGGCTCAAACTTTCAACGTTCGGAAGGCTGACTGATCCGAGCGTTGTGTAAAATCAAACGCGCGGTACTATGTTGAATCTTCCTGTATATTTTGCACGGTAGCGGAACGCCGGATACAATGGCAGGATTTGGATCAGCTGCCTTTGCCCCAGGCCCACAGGACCCACCCATTGAATTCCGCGTACCTGCGGATTGGGAGGCTTGGATTAGACTGGATGCCCAGAGGTCAATGGACAGGTGTGTATCGTCAACAATTGATGGACATTTTGATTCTGTGAAGACAGCACTTCATGCCACCGATGAGGGAATCAGGGATTTCATTAACGACCGCATCTCCACGGACCCCACGGGGATCACCCAGCAAGAAGCCTTCGACATACTACGCACGCAGCAGAAAATGAATGCCATGCTGATGAGTGCCGTTAACCGAAGCTCTGTGGTGGAACGAGAAACGCGCAATCTTTACTGACAGGTTGAGAGCATCGCGGCGAGCACGAAGACACATGATGACACGTTGGTGGATCTCCAAATTAAGCGATGCCCTCAATAAGGGCTGAGGAAAAAGGAGGAGGCGGCAACAGCCGTCCTATCAGTGAATTCAAGACCCTAACACAACCTAAAGGCTTTTTACCGGCGACGAAGCTAAGTTCAGGGAGTGGGACGACAGGCTACTCAATGCACTGGCACAGGTGCGGCTTAACCACCGTGGAGCAGTCAAGTCCCGAAACAAGAAATTGGAGACAATGGATGGAATCATCACTGAAGGGGTTTCGCGGGACTTGTTACGAATTCTAAGTGGGCGATGAACACACGCCGAGGACCAGAAGGCCAGCATGGCCAGACAGCAGCAAGATGATGATGAAGGAGAGTTGGAATTTACCGACGACGACATGAACAAACTCGATGAGGATCGCCAGCACGTCCTTCACGCAAAGTTTGAGGGACCCAGCGCAAATGGCAACTCAAGGGATTAACCGTCGGAGATGGACTTGTCGCATATCAGGCATCGGCACGTATTACCCGGCTTTCACGGGATGTGCGTTGGCGCAAAAAATGTACCACGCAATTGGCCCCGAGCAGCCCGAACGAGTTAAATAAGTATTGGTCAAGTTAGAAGAATGGAGTGCTTTGGTGCAGGCGTTCGAAAAATATGGGGGTATCGTGCACGCTGCCCCTGCCCTTCAGAGTCACTGCCCTCCGCGCGATCATGAACCATGTGTGTGATTCGTTTGTCGAATGGCAAAAGGGCCTTTCCGCCGGATGTTCTTAACGCAGACACTTACCAGAAATTCGGCACTAAACGTTCAGACTGGGCCAGGGTAAGAAGTTGGAGGCGGACGCGAAAGATGGTGACGCCACGGGCGTTGGGATTATTGACAATGGCTCGGGCGGTTCCAGTTACAACGCGAGCTGCAACGCAGGTGGCCGAGATGTCCGAGGATGGGTTGATGATTGCGGAAATTGGTCACCAACTACAGAGGACAAGGTTGTCAAATTTTACAAGTGCGGCGGATTTGGGCACCTGGCCAGAGACTGTCGGGAAGTCCAATGATCACGACTGAGTGAAAAGGGGGCAAATGGGGCAGAAGGCAAGGGCAGTTACCGAACCTCTGAGTGCAATTGCCTTCAGGGAATACACGGTGGCAAGAGCCAAAACCGAGGGCGAGGTAGCTACGGTGGCACATGGTTCGTTCAGCTACCGACCGTGAGTGCTACGCGTGTGGAGGCAAGGGGCATATTGCCGTTGCTTTACCGACGTCGGCCGACGAATTGAAGCAGAGTGGCCGGGGGGGCGTGGAGCCGCCGTGCACGGACAACCACGGCGGCGCGCTTTCGGGGGATCACCGGGCGAGGGCGATCGAATGGACATGGTTAACTCTGCTGATCCACCGACCATCGATGAGGCGCCTGAGGATTGGAACAGTCAGAGGCATGACAGAAAAACCATAATCGAAGCCCCTGCATGTGCGCAAATGCCACCGAGTGTATCTACGTGAGCGAGCGGAATCGGGTAACCGCGTAGTGTTTGACCGCGATGGCAATGGAAGGCCGCGCAGCTGCATCCAACGCGCAAGCAGCGGCCAGAAAACCGCAATTCATGAAAGGAATGACATTTTCAGCTCATGATTAGGGCCGCCAAAGGTGACGGGGCTGTCGTCGCCGAAGTGCATAGTGTTTCCGGGCGGGCAGGGGTCGTGGGATTTTGCGAGGCGGGGAACTTTCGAGGCCGATCTTTATTGCGCGGTCCGCCACCCGTGAGACCCAGAGATATCGACGGAACTAATGTGATCAATGATGGATGGGGGGGGTGCAGGTGGTCGTCGCGGCGAACTGAGCGGCGTCGAGGATGCTGCGTATATCGGCGAGGAGGCCGAGTTACCTGAGAGAGAGAGAGAGAGAGAGAGAGAGAGAGAGAGAGAGAGAGAGAGAGAGAGAGAGAGAGAGAGAGAGAGAGAGAGAGAGAGAGAGAGAGAGAGAGAGGGCCCATTGGAGCGTGCGGCCAAGTAAAGAAGGAGAAGAAGATAGTCACAACACCGCGCATTTGCCTCGCCGGAGTGGGCGCCCCAGCTGCGCTGGAGGAGCGGCCGGAGGGCGAAACGCTGCAAGGGGTTGAGGAGGCAGGGGGCTTGATTGCCAGTGGCGCCCGCGATTTTCAGGCGGCTCGCTGGAGAGAACGGGGTCAGGCAGGGCGGGGAGGGGGGCGGCCCCGCCGTGGCGATGCGCTGTAGAGACGCCAAGTTAGCATGGGGCCGAGTAGCGCTAAAGAGGGCTTGGGCCCCACGCGGTGACAGCAGCTCGCGACGTGGTCGGCTTTGCTGGCGCAGGGCGGTAAAGCTCAACAGTGATGGGGGGCCGTTTGTTACTGCTCTCGAAGACGCGATTAAAGCTTTCAGTGCCTTAGGGGAGGGGTTCGAAGTTAGCCCAGTCGGCGATTCTCAGGCCAACGGCGCTGTTGGCCGCGCTGTCCTCGCCGTGCAAGGTCAAGCCAGAACGTTGAAGCTTGCGCTAGATGCACATTGTAGGGCGGAATTCGGCGAGGGCCGCCATGTCGTGGCTCGGCTGGTAGCGCGCGCTGCATTTCGAGTTAACGAGTTCGCAGTTGGCATCGACGGCGAGGCGGTGCATGGGGGATGTCGGGGTTGAAAGTTTATGACGACATTGCCCGAATCTGGTGGGCGCTCATGCACCTGGCGGCTCCTCTCCGCAATGGGCGAGAGGTTTCGGTCGAAGGGGGGGCGCGGTATCTGCGTGGGCATGCGCGACAGAAGTCGAGAGTCGATTATTGGCACTTCATCGGGGGCTCGTATAGCGCGAGGTTTTACGTGAGGGGGGCGGTGGGAAATCGTGGAATCTCGACGGGATTGCCGAGGTGACGGGGTTGCTATGGCAACCTGGCCCCGACGCCGCCAGTCTGGAGGTTCGACCCGGGATCGTGGCGCGTTTGTCGTTGCCGGCGGCGGGGCGCGCCGCAGTGGGGGTCAAACCGTTAGTCGCCAGGGGGCATGCGTTAAAAAGATGAGTGCCTCGCAGATGGGCCAGCGCCAGATTGTCGTGGATGCCGCGCAAACGTGCGAGGAGATGCATCGCGTGAGCCGCGCTTCAAGGAGTGGCCTTTGTCAGGGCGGCCCCGAAATCCATGAGAGATTGACGGCGGCCCATCTTCGACGGGCGCCCAGGAGTCGCCGACCGGGAGGGGGTCAATCGGTCAATCCAGAGAAAAACGGACCCCCAGATTTAACGCGCCTTGGGTCACGAGAGGAAGTGCGGTCACGCGCCAATTTCGCGTGCCGCGACGCTGCCGCTGCCGCCCCGCAAGGGGGGGGGCTGCCCTGTAGACCGGGTTGAACTCCAAAACGAGCGCGCCACTCATGCGATTAACGCAAGAAATAGCATGGTAGAGTGCGACGACTCGCGGGGCGAAGGGTAGCAGGGGGGGCCGGGGCGTAATTTTGCGATCCCCTTTGGGGCGAGTGGGCTGGGTGGACAGAGTTTGAGGTGGGGGGGGGGGGCCCGCCGCCGACGGGGGCGCGGGCCCAGGCCCGCCAGGTAACGACGTTCTGATGGGCGGGATAAGGGGGGGCCAGCTGGCGCGCAAACACAAATTGATTAACGGCGGCGAGGATGAAGTCGCCAGGATGGGATGGAACGTGCTGGGGCGTGGAGCAGGCGTCGTCGATTGGTTAATGGGCTCGGAGTTGGGCGTCGTTCCGCAGCTGAACGACGCGAGGGGAGCTGTTGGACTCCGCGGCGCAGGTCAGCAAGTATGTCAAGCGCGCGCTAGTAAAGCATATTCCCGTGTCAGAGTTACAGGCGCGGCGGGAAAGATGAGTCTCGTTCCCGCGCTCTCCGTGGACTTGGCGACCTGCGACCGACGTGGCGCTCCATTGGATTTTTGCTGCCGCAAAATGATGGCCGAATCCAGCAGGGCGGACCAAGGGAAATTCGCTTTGCTGATAATCGTGAGCCCATGTGCCCCCGCGAGAACATGCTTATTTGTTATGCTTCCCGAGGGGGACTACGAGCCAGGTGCGTTGTGGCAGACTTCTTATTTCTATGTGCGGAACCAGAGACGCTTCCAGCAACTGGCGGGGTTCCACATGGATTTTGCGAGATCGGTTGGGTTTGCCAGCGGCGTGGCGCCGCCGTGTGCGTTCAGGCGCGCGACGATAATCATATGTCTAATCGTGCACGGGGATGAGTTCATTCTGTAAGTCAGCGACCTTGGTCTCGACTGTTTCCAAACAGAAGATGCAGGGGAAGTCTGAGGTGAATGCGCGAGTGGGATTGACCTGGGGAGGAAGATAGGACGGCAATCGGGATGCATGGCGGGGGCACTGTGTGAGCGCATGATGGCTCATGGCACGTGGGGGTAACTGTGAACTAACTAGGACTGCGTGATAACAAGGTTTCAGCTGGGGCACCAGGAGAGAATTTTCATGTGTGTGAAGGAGATGATGGGGGAGTTGCCAGTGAGCGTGGCCAAGCAATTTCAGGCAGTCGGGGCCGCGTTCAATTGCTCGGCCCAGGGGCGATCGGACCTGCAGTTCCCACTTGAAGAGAAGGCGGGGATTGCGGCGAAGCCCGCAAGGGTGCCCCTGGAAGGGTTTGGTTGAATTAAATATGTACCCCAAGCCGCGCGATAGGTCAGTCTCCCTGTGGGAGTATTTGGGCAACCGAGTGAACTGACGGCGCGGGCAAACGCGGATTGTGTTGGCTGTAAACAACGAGGAAGTCCGCAAGTGGAGGGGTAGTGATGTGGGGATCTTGGAGCGCGATAGAGAGCGTTATCTTATTGTCATTGGCAGAGAGACACAGTCTCATGGAATTGTGAAGGGGGGGCATCTGTCTGACTAAGTTCTGAAAGGTTTTGAGGTCGAAGGCAGCGTCGCAAGTGAAAGTGATGCTACTGCGGCCATGGTGATAGCGAGCAGAAGAGAGTCACGTAAAGTGAGATATGCTGAGGCGTGCCAACTGTGGATGCAAGAGAGGGTAAGTAATTCATGCGCTGATGTAACGAAGGTTGGCGCGAATGAGAACGTTGCAGATGCGTTAACCAAATGCGTGATCAAGAGTGCCATGGATACGAATCTGGACTTAGCTCGTCGAGCGGCGCGCGAGGGCAGGCGCAGCTCGGCGCTTGCAGCGGCATGTTCTTCGTCGTGGCCAGGTGGCCGTTCACGACCACCACCTCGGATAATGAGGAGGTGGCACCTCCTCATTCTCCCCTTCCGCGAGTCGGATGATCGATGGCGCAGGAGACGCCTCCTATCGCGCCTGATGGGCGTTTGGTTAATGCCTCGCCGAGTCGCGCTGTGCCCGGCCAGGATATTAACTCGGCGAAGCGCAACGTGCGCGATCTCATCGCCTTCGCCGAAGCCGTCGACGAGAGCGTCCGATTTGACCCACAGCGCCAACGCGGCTATGGCGCATTATGTCAGCGAGGAGGAAACCGCGCGCCAGCAGGCTGGCTCTGTGAACGACGAGATCGTTACGGGACCAGACGAGCAGGGACATCGTGGATCTTGCCCGTGCCGGCGAAGAACTCGCCCAGCAGGAAGAAAGCTCCGAGGTCCAGCAAATTGCAGTTACCGGCGCCGGCGAGGATCTTATGCTGCAAGGTGAGGCCCTTAACGAGTCGAATAACACTGCAGAAAGTGAGCGAGCACTTGAAATGCCGGCCAACCGCGGGCAAGATCGAGGCGCGTTACGCACGAGTGCTGGACGTGCAGGGCATGCTTACCGATCGGCTGCCAGTGGCCACGCATCTGAACCTAAGGCCTAGGCGGGGATCATCCTCGAAGCTATGGCCGATCGCTTGAAGGAGGTGGCTGAATTGTTGCGCAATCCGATTATTAAACGCCGCGTCGACTTGCCGACGGTAGCAGAAGGTGCGAGACTCAGTAAATGTGCCGAGCCTCTCATCGTGCGACGCCGGCCGTCGCGCGACGCTCCACCTGCTCCGCCGGCGGTTCCGGCGCCCCTGGCGGATCCGAGTCCATTGCGCGTGGCAGCAGCGGCAGAGGAGGGAATGCAGCTCAGGTTAACGCTCCACCCACTCCGCCAGCGGCTCTGGCGCCTCCAGCTGCTCTGAGTCCGAAGGCTACCGCAGGCGGCAGTGGCGGCAGCGGGGGACTCACGGCCCCCGCAGAGGCCCCCACATCTGGGGGAGCAGGGGGCATTGACGGACCAGGCCAACCAGTGCAGCCCGCTTAAGCGACGACGGAACAGGCCAGGTGTCAGTTACCTGGGTCCGTGGAGGCGCGCTTCGGCGACATCATGAAAGGCCTCAACAAGCGCGAGATTAGGTTGACGTGATGGCCATGAAAATCATCGGCCCATTTTTAATTCGTTGTTCGCCTGCTTATCCTTCAGGTGGGGGGCGAGCGCCGTTGCCCCGATTGCCATGTCGAGCGGGGGGATTCCGCTGCCTCGCCAAGTCAGTCTGGCTCTTCTGGCGTTCACGGCATGGTGAATGGCGCAGCGTGGCTGAGTTCAGGCCGGTCAAGATCGGTGATGTGGTCTACGACCCTGACGGCGTTAATCAGCGCCGTGCGTTCGAACGTGTCTTCGGCCGTCGCGCCAGGGGGCCATTGCCGCCAGAAGTCCTCAGAGGTCCATTTCTGTGGTGGGACTCCCGAATTGCCGCGCATCGGAACGTGGGCGCTGGGTTGCCGAAATCGCGCGTGCACAGGCGATGATTCCAGGAGTGCCCGCGGAGTCGCAGAACACAATGGGTTTGGCGAGGCTCGGCTCCATGGCGAATCGGTGCCGTGCATTTCTATATCGACCGGTTACCCGCAATCCAGAACCTCGAGGTTGTCATCGTGCTACTGGCGTGGTTTGGCATGCTCTGGCCTGGATGCTGCTCGATCGTGGCCGTCGGCATTCTTGCCGAGGGCTCCAGCGCCGAGCATGGCGAGGTACCAGTGGGTACGGCTGCGGAGCTTGCCCAGGCATTGACTACAGTGGTGAATGGGCTCCATGTTCACTGCAATCCGCATCGCATTCATTGCTGCGCGAGTATCGATTACCAAGTTGTGCAGCTTCATCTTGAGCAGCGCCCCCTGGAGTGGCGCAGCGCCTGGCTGACCGCAAAACCGGCCATTGAGAGACATCTGGGGGGAGTGAACATATTTAATTTCTTTCGCCGCCGCTGACTTGGCAGGGGCCCCGAGCGTCGAGGGGGCCCTTGCTGGCAGGCATGGTTCACGTCTCACGATGTCGACCAGTGGGCTAATCGCGGGTAGCAATGGTTAGTTGACCCACAGAGCGGATCTGATTACCCAGCGAACAAGCAAATCTATCCGACTCTGGCACATTACATCTGCGCCCCGGATGCGTCTTTCTGGTCAGCCCTAGGCACTTGCCATCCTCGCGCTGCTTTTGCTTTTCGTCAGGGGGTCTGGGGGCGCTGGATTAACGAAGAGGAAAGGATCCAGGCGCGCGACGACACCGCGTGCAGGAACCACGCTCAGAAGGGGGCGCCGTAGTCCACGTTGCTGTTCGAGTACACCGGATCGCCAGGGTCTGAGGAGGCAGGCAGGATGGGCAGCTTCGTGGCTGCAGAAGCGCTACAAAATGTGATTGACGTTGTCAGACATTTCCAAATTCTTTCTTTCTCCCTTGTGGACGTGAGTGAGCGTGAGTAGCCGTGTTCCACATGCGTGTTCACATTATTAATGGTTTTTTGGAGAGTAGTTGCACACATGCAACGAAAGCGGCCATAATATTTAACGCTAGCTCTCCATATGATGTTTCGGTATGGCTTGTTTTTTTGCATGCCACGCACGCCTCAGTTTAACGGGTAGTCCAGCGGGCGCAGTAAGTGCACTTTTGCAAGAATTCACTTGGATCCTTCAGCCTCATTGCTGCCTAATTAGATCATTCGCACCTTCCCCGTTGTTTCGGCAGCTGTGTCAGCCGATGCGAAAAGTGTTCAACATTCAGCGACAGTTTGGGAAGCATGTCGCGCAGTGTTAAGGTCAGACGCTCATTGTTCCCAACACCATTTGCCTCAAGCTTCGAATGTTCGGAAGTCTGACTCTTCCGATCGTTGCGTGGAATAAAGCGCGCGCTATTGCGTTGAATTTTCCTGGATAATTTACAGGAGAAGGAGGAAAAAGGAAGAGGAGGAAGAGGTGAAGGAGGACCAGGAGGAGGATCGCACGCCATTGAGGGGAAGGGGGGAAGAGGTTCGACGGTCCAAAAACCCAGGGGGGCCCATCGGAGTGGACCTTTATGCACCCTGGCAGGAAGGCCAACGACCTGCCAGGGGCCAACGACAGGGCCCCCTCTGGGTATCAACCGACCGTTTTGGCGTCCTCCATATCGTTGTCAGGCATGCGTTCTTGCAGCTTGGGTCCCAACTCGGCCGCTTCGGGCTCGTTCAGCCCAAAGGCCTGGAGGACGTCTGCCAGGCACAAGGAGGAAGAGGATGAACACGAGGAGGAGGAGGAGGAAGAGGAGGAGGAGGAGGAGGAGGAAGAGGAGGAGGAGGCGCGAGGAGGAGGAGGAGGAGGAGGCGCGAGGAGGAGGAGGAGGAAGACAAGGAGGAAGACCCCTGCGCAGGAGGGGGCAGAGGCTAGGCGGGCACGGCACTCAGGGGTTCACCTCCTGGGGAATCCCAGAAATCCTCTTCTAGCGCGCGCGCCAATGCCTCTTGAGTGCGACCACGCCGACGGTTCCTGCAGACGGCCAGGCTCTCGGATTTCTGAAGGAGGCCCTGGAAGGCCTTTGGGGCAATCTTGTAGGGCGTCGATCAAAGGAATGGGGTCTCCGATCTCCCTCCCCCCTGAGGCGATCTTGGGCGCTATTGGGGCCGTTTTGGGGGGTTCGGGGGCCCCGTGGGGCTCTCTTGGGCCACCTTTGGGCCATCCTGAGGCCTCGGACGCCAATCGGATGCAGCGAAAAAGGCGATACGGTACAACTCGTTGACTCTACAGGATTGCACCACGTTCACCGTCCTTTCAATCACTCCCATCTGTCTCGGGACCTTTTGTGGCCTTTTCGTTGTTCGGAGGTTCCCTGGGTTCCTCGGGTTCCTCGGGTTCCTCGCCCCCAGTGCCTCCTACTGTTACGTTTCCTGTTTCTCGGAGGTTCCTCGGGTTCCCCAGGTTCCTTGGGTTCCCCAGGTTCCCCAAGTTCCCCAGTTTCCTGGGGTTCCCCGGATTCCCAGGGTTTCCCGTTCCCCAGGTTCTTCGGGTTCCTTGGGTTCCCCGGGTTCCCCGTGTTCCTCGGGTTCCCCGGGTTCCCTGGGCTCTTCCCCCCCGATGCCTCGTATTCTTGTCCTTTCCAAGCAATGCCAAGCAATGCCACGCAATGCCAAGCAATGCCAAGCGATACCAAGCATTGCCAAGCATTGCCAAGCAATTCCAAGCACTGCCGAGCAATGCTAAGCAATGCCAAGCAATGCCAAGCAATGCCAAGCAATGCCAAGCAAGGCCAAGCAATGCCAAGCACTGCGCCCATGCAATAGGATGCTTTCGCTTAATTGGGGTCGCTCCGGGTTCATGCTTCTGCGGGCCCTCTTTGAAGGCCTCTCGGAGCATTCTTGTAGCGTCTTCGAAGCTTCGGTGCCCGTCTCGAGGCGGTCTTGGGCATCTGGGAGCGCTCTTGGGGCGTTTCGGGGTCTCTTGGAGCATCTTGGGACAGCTCGTGGGGCTCTATGGGCGCCGTTCTCGACCTGGCAGGTCGAAACAAGTCCCAAACCCAGAGGTGTACTGGGGCATGGGGATGGGGGTCGAATGCACAGTTTTGGACCCCGGGAGGGGATTATGGGGGGGAGCGTCTCAAAGTGCGAACTGTCAGCAGCTTCCAAAATGTCGGCACTTTTCCTAAGTGCTGGCAGGTTTCCCAACTGACGACGAAAGGTGTCGGCAAAGTTCCAAAGTGCAGCATAGGCTGGCGCTCGGGCTCGCTCCGTGCTCTGACGAGCGCTGCGATCGTGGTTCCTTTGCGTAATCGAGAAAATGGTTTCTATTTGTTCTATCCGTCTCCCCCACCTCCACCGTTTCCTCATCGCCACATCCTGGTGATGTTGCCCAAGCGCTAAGGGCTCTTCGCAGGTCAACATGGTTACGAACCGAAGGGTCTGGGTTTAGACCAGGGCTGGACCTAAACTGTGTTTCTGCGAATTCGTGGGCCGTTTTCGTTCCGAGTTCGTTTTGCGGTAAAGGCGAATCGAAGACAAGAAGAGGGAAACCGAACACAAAACGAGAACGAAAAACACCGTGTAGGTTCAGTCCTGATTTAGACGTCTTGCGAAATTCCAAGGGGTGCAGGCCAAACGCGAATTGCAGCCATCCTACACGAACCTGCACGGTCGAACAGATATCTTCGGCAGCATGTGATTTCCCTCCTTGTGCTGGGGCAGGCCAGGCGAGAGGGAGACCCTGGCAAGGGACGAACGCCGTATATCTTCTTCCCCTTATCTTCCCCCATCCGTTCGTTCCTCCCTCGACGAGGGCGTTCCACGACTCGCAAAGTAACTACTCGCAAATGGCCTGGATCCCCCGCGGGGGATCTACGATACATTACATCAAAGCAGACATGTGTGTTTTCGGACTTTTGCGAGTAGGCACTTTGCGAGTAGTTGCACGCGCTCGGCGATTATCTTTCCCCATCCGTTCGTTTCCCCTCCCTCGTTCTGCCCCCCACCCGCCCACAGAGATTTTTAGATGTTTGGGTCCAGGCCCCTCACATAATTCTTAGGATTGAGGACTGAGGCTTAGGACCTGATGACAATCCAATTCGTGCCTCAAGGGCACGGTGGCGCATGTATGTATGTATGTAGGTAGGTCGGTCGGTCGGTAGGTATGTAGGTAGGTAGGTAGCTACGTATGTATGTATTGACGACTGACTATATGCATGTATTCGGTTTATGTGTGCATGCATGCATGTACGTATGTATGTATGTATGCATGCATGTATGTATGCATGCATGCATGCATGCATGTATGTATGTATGCATGTATGTATGTATGTATGTATGTGTGTATGCATGCATGCATGCATGCATGCATGCATGTCTGTCTGTCTGTCTGTCTGTCTGTCTGTCTGTCTGTCTGCATGCATGCATGCATGCATGCATGTATGTATGTATGTATGTATGTATGTATGTATGTATGTATATATGCATGTCTGTATGTACGTATGTATGGGTATGTATGTATGGGTGCATGTATGCATGTATGTATGTATGTATGTATGCATGCATGCGTGCATGCATGCATGTATGTATGTACGTATGTATGTATGTATGTATGCATGCATGCATGCATGCATGCATGCATGCATGTATGTATGTATGTATGTATGTATGTATGTATGTGTGTGTGTATGTATGTATGTATGTATGCATGAAGGAATGAAGACATGTATGCACGTGTGTATGCATGCATGTACATTCGAATGCATATATGTATGTATATATATACATATATACATATATACATATGTATGACTACATCGATGTCTATGTATATGTGTATGCACGTATAACATATAGATAGATACCGCCCCCCCCCGGCCCCGGGTCCCACACCTCTCCGTGACATCTCGGGGATGCTTCCGGTACTGCTCCCCTGGGCTTTCCGGGGAGCCTCCATAGCGCTCCAGGTGGGCCCAAGACGCCTCCCAGGAGCCGCCAGAATGCGACAGGATGGCCTAGACGCTCTCAAGCAGCCCAAGTCAGCCTTCCGACAGCTCTCGAGGCTCCCAGGTGGCCTCCAAGAGACCCCAAGAGAGGTCCGAGAGGCGTCCCAGGACGGCCCGAAGAGCGCCGCAGAGGCTCCCAAGACCGCCCCAAGACCACCCAAGAGACTCTCAGGACGTCCCCAAGAGGGGCCAAGAAGGCTCCAAGACTGCCAAAGAGGCGCCCAGGACAGCCCCAGACCACCTCAGAACAGGCCCAAGATGGGCCCAAGAGCGGGAGCAGGAGGCTTCCAGAGACCTCCGAGAGGCCTCCGGGACCCCCCGGAGGCCCCCAACGCACCCCCGATCCCTGAGAGGCCCCAAAAAGACCCCGACGAGGCTCACAAGAGGGTAGAATCGTGGATCTTCAAGGGTTTTTCAACTGTTTTTCGCCTTCTCACGTTTTCCCGCTTCCAACCCAAAAAGATCGAGGATTGTAAAGTGGAACTCCTATTCGGGGGGTCCTACACATCCCCTGACGTCTGGCCAGTACCGCGCCTCCCCGCTTCTTGGGGAGACCCCAAGACGCCGAAGGACAGCCCGTGACGACCCCAAGGCTCCCCCAGAACGTAAAGAACGGCCGAACACGCTCCCGCGCAGCCCGAGACACCCTTCCGACGGCTCTCCAGGCCTCCAGGAGGCCTCCAGAACCCCCAGGGGGTCCGGAAGTTCCCACACCCCTGAGGGGCCTGGCTAACAAAACCCGCGAGGCACAAACAAAAAAAGCGCCGACCAGCGCCGAGGAATTGGAAAAACATGAGAATCCTACAATTCCTTTTTTTCTCCAAGTTTGGCCTCTGGTTTACTCTTGCACAACAGACCACAGTTCAGACCCCCCTCACCTCCCAAAAAAGAACCTAGGAAGCATTTGAGGGCCCCAAATCGTTGAATATCTAAAGGGAATTAATGATTTCTGCGTCTCCGCACTTCCCCTTCTATACGATCCCGAGGCTTGCGCAGGGTCTCCAAGGCAGTCCCTTGACGCAAGAAGCGACCAATATGAGATTACATGAGTGAGCTTATCAAGCCTAGCTAGAACTTGAGCGCGCGCGAAGATCGCGCGATGAATACATGCAAATGCTTATGCACATGCATAGGTATAAGCATGTGTATGTGCATGTGTGTGTATATATATATATATAGATAGATAGATGGATAGATAGATAGATAGATAGTTAGATCCCTGGGAGGCAGGCCCGGGGCCCACAAACAGCTGCCCCGACCCCCCATGGGAGGACGGGGCGGCCGGGGAGGTCCAAAATAGTCCAGGAGGGCCTCCAGAGGTTCCCCAGACGACCCACGCGGGCCCCGAGTCGCCGAGAGACCGCTCCTGGACGCCCAAGATATGCCCAAGACGGCCCGAGAAGCCCACCCAAGGCACTCCACGACGCTTCAAGACGCCTCTCCCGATCGCTTCAAGAGACCCAAATCGTCAATTTTACGGAAGTTTTGGAGAGATTTTGGCCTTCAGCCTTTTCGGCTGTCCGACGTCCCAGGCCGGCTCCATAGGCCCCCAAGAGCGCCCCAAGACGGCCCCAGAGGCGCCCAAGAGAGCCCCAAGACGTCCCCAAGATGCGCCCAAGAGGGGGACCACGACTCCCCAATTCGACCCTCCCGCTTGAAGAGTGCCCCAGGAGGCCCCAAGGAGCCCCCCAGAGGCCCGTGGAGGCCCCCGAGAGGCACCCAGGAGACCCAAACAAGGCCTCAAGAGGCCACAAAACAGCCCCGAGGAGGTCCCACAACGGTCTCAAAATGGCTACCGAGAAGCTACCATCAGGCCCCTCCAGGCCCGCAGAGACAGGCGGGCCCCCCCCAGCCACATGACTTGGTCGGTCCTCGAATCGCGGCGTGTCGTGCCGCCACGACCACGCTCCCTCGACGGGCCAATCCCCCTCTTCCTCCCCTTCCTCCTCCTCCTCCTGCTCCCCTCCTCCCCCTCCTGCTCCTCCTCATCTTCCTCCTCCTCCTCCTCCTCTCCCACCTCCTCCTGCTCCTCCTTTTCCTCTTTTTCCTCCTCCTCCTCCTTTTCCTCCTCCTCCTCCTCCTCCTCCTCTTCCTCCTCTTCCGTCAAGGAACGTCTCAGGATGAAGAGCCGTCCCTGGGGAAAGGGTCGGAACTTCGGGGGCCGCGTATTGACGAAATCAGGACGTCGCATGTCTGTGCTATCCACGTCCCAGTTCCCGCGCGTCAGCGTCCCCAGCTTTCCGAAGCAACCCGCCCCGCGGATCGCAGCGACACGCTATCCACTCGCGTGGGCCGTAGCGTGTCGCCAGGGCCGCCGTCGCGACATGCGAAAGAAACGTTCCTGGCCCTCTGAGATGGGGCGGAGGGGGGGGGCAGAGCCTAAGCTGGGCCCCGCTTTGGAGCCTGACCCCCCCCCCTCTATCGGGTGCTTTAATCGTGCTCCGCCTCGCGTTTCTGTGTTTCACGTGGTACCGCCGTGCGGACCCTAACGGGCGGGTCGGGTCGGGCGTTCGGGACATTCAAGTAGGACGCATCACCGAGGCAGCACACGCGAACCCCAACGGGCGGGTCGGGTCGGGTGGGCGGACCCTAACGGGCGGGTCGGGTCGGGCGGGCGGACCCTGGCGGGCGGGTCGGGTCGGGCGGGCGGAGCTGGGCGAATCAACACTCGGGCGAACCGAGACTCGGGCGAATCGATCCGGGCGATTCGAGGCCGGCCCCAGGCGAATCGAGCCGGAGCCCCGAGCGAATCGAGACTCGGGCGAATGAAGCCCCGGGCGAATCGAGCTGGGCGAATCAAGCCCATGCGAATCGAGCCGGGCGAACCGAGACTCGGGCGAAGCGAGCGTGGCGATTCGAGCTGGGACGAATCGAGTTGGGCGAGTCAAGCCGGGTGAATCGAGCCTCGGTCGAATCGAGCCAGGCGAATCAAGCCATGCGAATCGAGACTCCAGCGAATCGAGCCGGGCGAACCGAGCCGGTCGAATCGAGCTGGGCGAATCGAGACTCTGGCGAATCGAGCCGGGCGAATCGAGCTGGACGAAACGAGGTTCGGGCGATTCACGCCTACGCCCCTGACGGCCCCTGGGGGCCCCGAGTTGCCGAACAAATGCTCCCAGGCGCCCTTCATGGCCTCGAGGTGGCCCCAAAATGCCCCCAAGACGCTCCGCAAGAGCTTCAGACGGCCCAAAACGCTTTCAAGATGTTCCAAAAGGGTTCCAAAAGGGTTCCAAAAGGGTCTATCCCTTTCCTCTTTGCTCTCCCTCTGCCCCTCTCCCGTGCTCCCGCAACCACTGTGGGCCCAAGCCTGGGGCCCCAGGTTTTACTGCCTCTCGGGCGGCCCGCGCCCGAGACTCGTGAGCCTGCCGGCACGCTGGTCGGAGCAAAAGGGGCTGCGCCCACTCGGATTGCAGCAGAGCAGCAGATCGGAGTTCAAACTGGTCGCGGAGCTGGGTTTACGATCTACGGCGGAGACAATGGCCCGCATGACGGACGAGTCCGCAGAGGAACTCTTCGTCGACAAAGAGGGCATCCCGCACTGGGACGGCGAGAACATAGCTCTTCTACGAGAATACAGAATGAGGGTGATGATAGAGTACAGCACACAGTCGAGCTCGACGGAGGCTGGCAAGGAGAAGCGGGCGAACCTGGGCTTGCGCCTGACGCGGGGCCTCACAGGCCGCGCGTGGAAGGCGGTGGAGCCCCTGCTGGACAACATCACGGCGCTCACCCAGGACGGCTCGCATCAGAAGATCATCGAGGCTCTCGATGGCCTGGACAAGGTAGCGGTGGTGCGTAAGCAGCAAAAGTTCGATGATTTCTTCAAGAGGTCCCGCCGCCGCCGTGGCCAGGATATCGTCGAGTACCTGAGGACGTTCCACAACAAGTACAAGGAGCTGACAGAGCTGGACGAGGGGACGAAGCTCAGCGACGATCTCTACGCGTACTTCCTCCTTGAGGGGGCTATGCTGACGGACGACCAGAAGAGACTGGTCACGATGGTGGCGGACAATAAGTATGAGACAAAGGCCTTCGAGAACACACTGAAGACGAACTACCACGACCTCCACCTGCAGGAGAAGACCTCCCGGCCGCCACAGCCCCATCCTCATGGACGCTCGAAGGGCGGAGGCAAGGGCGGCAAGGATAAGTCCAAGAAGCAGACGAGGGTGTACTACACCGAGGCGGACGACGTGGACTACGATGAGGACGAGCAGGACGAGGACTACGACGACGAGGCCTACGAGGCCTACGAGGACGGTGACGCCGAGGAGGACATCGCCAGCGACGCTGGCGCGAGTCAGGACGAGGCGATCAACAACGCGTACGCCGCCTACGACACTGCTCGGGCCAAGGTTCGAAACCTCCAGCGGAAGCGTGGCTTCTTCAAGGCGGAGGCACGTTGACCTTCGAGGAGCGCAAGGCGGATATTGCGAAGGACAAGCAGCGCACGCACTGCGGGGCGTGCGGCAAGCTCGGTCACTGGGCCGGGGACCCTGAGTGCCCTATGGGTCCGAAGAGGCCGAGGCCGACGGCGAAGCCGAAGAGTCGAGCGGATCCACGGGGACGAGCAGCGGCGCTTTCGCGCCCGGCATGGAGCAGCCCTTCGGCTTCGGGCAGCAGTCCCCGCCCATCGAGCAGCACCAGCGCCAAGAAGCGGAGGGGCGCGACCCTTTTCGTGCTGGACGACGTCGAGTACGACTCGGCCTTCCTCGTCAGCTCGGACCGCGGCTCCGACCTCGGCTCCTTCAAGCTCGTGGGCAGCGATGTCGGCGACAGTGCGAGCGTGGTCAGCGACAGCCTCAGCACGATCCTCCCAACGATGAAGGACGACGAGGGTGGCTCGCCAGAATCATCGGACAGGCGGCTGGTTCTTCGGATGCAGTCAGTTTCCGGACTGCAAGGGCACGCTGAACTACAACGAGGGCGAGCAGAGGCTGCGCGAGGCGCGGCCACCGCCGTCTTCGGCCTGAGCACACTCCACACCGGGGCCCAGAGGGGCCCCTCGGGGGCGCCACGTGCGCCCAGTACCCGGGGAAGGATTTTTGGAGATGGTGCTTATGGTGAGTGAAGACAGTGACACGTCTGACGTACCAGTGGCGCTCATCGACACCGGTTGCACAAGATGTATGCACGGCAAATACTGGCGGGAGCTGTTCGAGAAGAGGTGCCTGCATCCCCGCGGCCTCGAGATCAAGATGACGGACCGCGTGAGGAGCTTCTCCTCGGCCTTCGGCAAGAGGCAGGAGGGGCGCGTGGTCGAGATCCCGGTCGCCCTTGGCGGCCGCCGCGGGGTGATCTTCAGCGCGGAGATGGAGGGCTGCGACGCCCCGCTCCTGGTCAGCCTGGCGTCGCAGGAGGCGCTGGGTGCCGTGCTCCACCTGAAGGAGATGCGGATGGAGCTGCAGACGCTCGCCGTGGACGTGCAGCTGCTCAAGGTGGGCGGTCACTAGGCAGTGCGACTTGATGACTGGGGAGACGATGATGGTCACCGATCGGCAGCAGCTTCGAGTTCAGGACCAGCGACGGCGATCTCAAAGAATAGGGACTCGGAGTTCTTCTACGCGCAGGCGCAGAAGGAGTCGGTCTTCGAGGAGTCCGACGGCGAGGAGATCCGAGTCGAGGAGGAGGTTGGCCACGCCTTCCTGTCGAAGGATCGCGGTGTGCTGGCCACCGACGCGACAGGGATCCTCTCCAAGACGACTCGGAAGAAGCTCGAGTCCACCTGGCGTGAGCTTCGTGGAGAGGATCGACGACTACGAGAAGAGCTACTTCGACCGAGGTTCGAGGCGGAGCGTTTCGTGACCGCCGACTTCCAGACCACGGTGGTGTTCGAGCCGTTCGGTGGGGGGCACATCCTGACGCGCTACGGTGCAAAGGAATGCGGTTGGATGCAGTCTCAGCCGCTAGACGTGGACCACCCTCCCGACTGACCTGCTCAAGGGCCCTGGACGGGCCTCACGCTACCGGATCCTCGACCTGCACTGGCCTTACATCACAGTGTTGGTTTTTCCCTGTCATCCGTGGTCCCTGATGACCAACATGAACAAGCTCATCGACTGGGATGAGGTCCGCAGGAGTGCTCGTCGTTATCTTTTGCTCGTTCGGCGGGTATCTCGATGTGTGCATGCGAGAGGGCGGTATTTCTTCATAGAGCAGCCTTTGACAGCACTTTCTTGGGAGCATGATGGCATCCTGATACGTTTGTGGGATTTGGAAGGTGTTGTGTTTGTGCGCGGAGATCAATGTGCCTACGGAGCCTGCGACAAGGACGCGGGCAAGCCGATCAACAAGCCGACGGGGTGGCTCACGAACAGCGCAGCGGTGGCGGACCACCTGAGCAAGCGCTGTGCCTGTCCGCCCGGCGCCCACCGGCAGCTGCTCGGGAAGAACTCGGGTGGCTATCGGGCGCAGCAGGCGGCAGCCTACCCCGTGGGCCTCGCGAAGGCCTTCTGTCGCGGCGTGCTCCAGCAGATGCAGATCGACTACCGCAGCTCGCTGGTCATGGATGCGGCCTTCCCTGTGGAGGATGCTTTCCCGCGCGAGCGTCCGCGATCGCGGAGCCCGCCGCGGGGAGAGCCTGTGCCAGAGGAGGCGCGCCAGGAGGGCCCGCCTCTCGGAGAGGACGCGCCGCCTGCCCAGGCGGCGGCGGAGGCCCCAGAGGCGCTGGCCGAGGTGCCCGTGAGGCCCAGGCGCGGCCGAGCGCCTGCTCGCCGCGAGCGCGGAGTGCCTCCTGGCGGACGCCCGCTGGGCTTCCGCCGGGGACGGCGTGCGCAGTGCGGCGAGTTCGAGCTGCTGACGGTGGAGCTGTGCGCTGAGCTGGACACATTCCGGAGTTGGCATAGGAGGTTACTGGAGAAGATGGGCGAGGATATCGAGACGATCATCTGGGGCTCGGACCTCTTCCTGGAGGAGCTGGGAGGAGTCATCAGCGAGCCGCTGAAGATGGTGAAGGCTAGACGCGGGGGTCAGCGGCTCCAGACGGCACAGCCGCAGCTGCACGCCGCGGACGCCCCGCTCAGGATGGTCACTACGCTCAAGGGCGACCAGCTCTTCAGGCTAGACTTCGAGGACTGGTCGCAACAGTCTCTGCAAGCGCGACGGCGCTGGTTGCCGCGACATCTACTCGAGAACGACGTGGTGGTCTTCTACTTCGCGGGCTACGAGCGGGGTGACCTGCCCGAGGGGCCGGCTGCAGCGCAGCAGCGGGACGCCTCACGGGAGAGGAAGCGACGTTGGGAGCTGTTGCCGAGAGCCGTCAAGAGGGCGATCGAGAGGGTGCACGTGAACCTCGGGCACCCCTCACGGCCAGCGCTGCTCAGGGCGTTGCGCCTGGGCAAGGCAACGGCGCTGGCACTGAAGGCAGCGAGGCTGTCTGTTTGTGAGAGCTGCCGGCGAGTGCAGCGACCCAGCATCCCACGTCCGAGTCAGCTCCCGAGGGTCGACGAGTTTAACGTGCTGCTCGCGATGGGCTGCTTCGAGAACGTCGACAGCGCCGGCAACAGCTGGGAGTTCCTTGGCATCATGTGTATGGGGACGAACTACTACGTGGTCTGCCTGCTGGAGGACACTCACAATAACCCCAAGGCCTCGGAGGTCAGGAAGTTCTACGAGCTCTGCTGGGTCTCCTGGGCTGGCAAGCCGGAGGAGGCGATCGTGGTGGACCGCGCGCGGTCCTTCCTGGGCGAGTTCGCGGACTACCTGGAGCAGGAGGGCGTGCGCCTGGACTCGGCCGCTCTGGCCTCGCCGTGGCACATCGGCAAGATGGAGCGCCGCGACGGCATCTGGAACTCGATGCTCACGAGGGTGGTGCACGACAAGCAGGTGGCGGGCCTTGAGGAGATGAGAACGGCAGTGGCGGAGCGCAACAGGGCCAAGAACACGCTGGCCCGGCGGGCTGGTTTCAGCCCCTACCTCTGGGTCCTCGGCCGGGATGTTCGCCTCCCGGCGAGCCTCGCGGACGACGCCGAGGTGGAGCGTGTGGGCGAGCAGGTGGCAGCTGCTACGCCGGGCTCGCGTTTTGCCCGCAAGGCGGAGATCAGGACCCAGTGCCGGATGGCTTTCATCCAGACCGACACGGAGGATCGACTTCGACGAGCGGAGCTTCGACAGATACGACCGACGAGAGGGCCGTTCGTTGTCGGCCAGTGGGTGCTTTTCTACGACCAAGCGCAGCCAGCCAAGCATCGGCCTGAGCATCCAGACAACTGGCGAGGGCTGGCGCGCGTGATCGGACATGAGGGACGGCATGGAGTGTGGCTTGCCTTTCGTGGCCTCACCGTGCTCGCGAGCCCGGGGCACCTGGCTGCAGCGACTGGCCACGAGATCCACGCCTGGAGATCGATTGCGCAGGAGCAGGAGTTGGTGCACAACGCGCCCGTCAGCGGCGGTAGTGGCTTCGTGGACCTGCGAGGCCGGCCCAAGCCCCCCCCCGCGGCGGGGCAGGAGCCTGCTGAGCAGGGCGACGAGAGCGGCATGGACGTCGGACCGCGGGCGGAGGTGCCGGAGGAGCCGCAGCCCGCCTCGGCTCCGCCTGAGCCGGAGGCGCCTCCGGCCCCGCCTGAGGCGGAGGCTCCCCGCGCGGCTCCGGCCGCGCCCGAGCCGCCCGCGGCGCCAGCCCCAGCTGTGGGGGCTGAGGACGTGCCCGTGCCGCCCGACCTGGACTTCGACGCGATGGAGTTCGACGCGGCGATGCAGGAGATCATGAGGGACGACGGCGACGATGACTGGCACCCCGACTCCCACGGGGCGCACGCGGAGCCCGAGCCGGGGGCCTCTCGACATCGGCGTCCTGGGAGTCTCCTGGAGGAAGAGGAGACTGAGGAGCGCCGCGAGCGGGAGGCCAAGCGACGGCGCCTGCTGGACGATGTCCCTGTCTCGATCCGACAGGGGACTGCAGGATCTGTCGACTCGGCAAAGTTCGTGCTGGACAATGACCTGGACGAGTTCATGGAGGCCGGCTTGGAGACGTACCAGCAGGGCGAGGCTTTCTTCGTCCAGGAGGGCATCGGCAAGGAGGAGTTCATCTTCGGGCTGATGCGGAATGAGTTCGAGCACGCGTTCCTGACGAAGAAGCCTGGGAGGAAGGAGATCGAGCTCGGCAGCTTGCCTGAGGAGCAACGCCGGATGTTCGTGGATCGAGGTGGCAGTCGTGATGCAGAGTGGCGATCCTGGCAGGACTTCGACGCGGCTGAGCCGATCCCGCCGGATGAGAGCGAGGCGCTCCGCGCGGACAAGGCCAACATCATCATCCCGATGCGCTGGGTGGATACCGACAAGAACGACGGGAAGTACGACGAGGCCGGAGCCCCTCTGCCGCTGCTCGCGAAGAGCCGCCTTGTCGTGGTGGGCTTTCCCGACCGCTTGCTGGGTATGTTCAGGCGGGGCGCTCCCGTTGCATCACGGCTGGCGGAGGCGCTGCTCCAGACACTGGCGGCGGCCATGGGCATGATCCTCTCCCTGGGCGACGTCAAGAACGCCTACTTCAATGGGCAGAACCTGCAGCGCGAGGTCTACCTGGAGCAGCCTCGAGGAGGCCTGCCTGGCCTTGCCCCGGGCCAGTTGCTGAGGGCCCGCAAGGCCGTCTACGGCTTCGCGGAGGCAGCGAGGCTATTCTGGCTAGCGCTGCCTTGCTGTCCGACGGCTGGCTTCAGTCGCGCCTGGAGCCGGCGCTCTTCTACAAGCGCGTGGACGGGCAGCTGAAGGGCATCGCGGTCTCGCATGTGGACGACGTGCTGGTGGCGAGGATGAAGGACATGCAGCTGTTGGACCTCCTGCCGAAGGTCCTGGGTACGTTCCAGTGGAAGTGGAGCGAGCTGCCCTTCACCTTCCGCGGCCGTGAGCTTTCGAGTGATTCGAGAGGTTTTCTGGTTAGGATGGTGAACTACGCAACTTCCCTCAAGCCGATCAAGATCCCAGCAGGTCGAAGGAAGCAGTTGCAGGAGGACTTGAACGAGGATGAGGCGAAGAAGCTGCTGAGGGTATCTGGTGAGATTGGCTGGCTAGGTCGACAGTGCCGACTCGACCTGGCCTTCCTCTCGGGCGAGCTGCAGAGGGCCCGAGCGGCCCCGTGTGTGGCGGACCTGGTGAAGGCGAACCTGGCGGTGTCTGAGGCCAAGAAGGGCGCTGAGGTCGCGCTGGTCTACCCGGCCAACTTGAGGCTGTCCAGCGCTGTGATCGGCGCGGCCGTGGACGCGGGTCACGCGAACGGCCCGGAGCACGACGACATCGAGCGCTACAAGAGCTGCGGTGGCCACGTGGTGCTCCTCACGACCGACGGCATCCTAGCCGGACACCAAGCACCGGTGGCAGTGCTGGACTGGAAGAGCGGCATGACGCAGCGTGTGCGCCGCTCAACCTTGGCGGCGGAGGCCAGTCACCTGGCAGACGCAGTGGGGGCCGTCGACTGGGCGGCAGTGCTGTTCAGAGAGGCTATGAATGTCTCGGTGGATTTGCTCAACTGGCAGGAGGAGGTACAGCGGCTTCCCCGCTTCTGGGCGACAGACGCAAAGTCCGTCTACGACCACCTCGCGAAGGAGGGCTCGGCTAAGAGCAAGGACAAGAGGATGGCGATCGAGGGCGCCTTGCTCAGAGAAGTGCTGCGCTGCGAGAACACCCACCTCAGGTGGATTGACGGCTCGCAGAACATCGCAGATGTGCTGACGAAGCTTGGGGTGGACAAGGTCTACCTCTACAAGGTGCTGCGGGAGGCCAAGTGGAGCCTGGTGCAGGACCCGGCGGCGGCGGCGATCAAGATGAAGAGGAGTATGCAGCGTGCTAGCCGCAAGACCGCCATCGACACTAGGAAGACGGAGAAGAGGCAGCAGGACAAACTCGTGAGAGCGAATGAGATGCGGGACATCGCAGATTGAGGTGACAACCAGGCGGTTTTCGGCGTCTCCTTTTGAGGGCGTGTGAAGATTTCCAGGCTCTCCTCAACCCGCCTATCCCTTTCCTCTTTGCTCTCCCTCTGCCCCTCTCCCGTGCTCCAGCAACCACTGTGGGCCCAAGCCTGGGGCCCCAGGTTTTACTGCCTCTCGGGCGGCCCGCGCCCGAGACTCGTGAGCCTGCCGGCACGCTGGTCGGAGCAAAAGGGGCTGCGCCCACTCGGATTGCAGCAGAGCAGCAGATCGGAGTTCAAATCCATCTTTATGTGTACATTTTCTGCTACCCAGCGATCCAATACTACCTCAGAGGCCCCGAGAAACGCCCCGAGACGGCCTGAGAGGCTCCCAAGTGGGTGCCCAGATGGCCCAAGGGGCCCCCCAAACGGCCCAAGAGACCTCCAAGACGGTCCGAGGACACTTCAGGAGCCGCCCAAGATCGGCTCCAGAGGGTGAGCCTGAACTAAGATTTAGACATCTCCGCGCACTGGGACCCCCTGGAGGCCAAACAGGCCTCCAAGAGGCCTCCCAAGAAGCCTCCAGAAGCGCTGCCAGACGGCCCACGACGCCTTCGAGACACTACGGGAGCGTTCCACGTGGCAACCCAAGAGGGTTCCGAGGGGCAACGCGTGTTTTACTTTCCATAAGTTTCCGAAGGTCATTGGCACTTTTGCCTCTTCCCCCCTGCCCCTCTGCCGGCATGCAAGGATAAATATGGTAATCCCCTGAGTACCCAATTTAGTCCCCCGGTGTCCAGGGCTCTTTTTCGGAAGTTTGGGATAATCGGCTCCAGGAGTAGGCGAAGTCGCAATTTCCACATCCGAACGGCGCCAGGAGACCACTAATATGGCCAAGACATGCCCCAGATGGCCAAATATGGCGCCCAAGCCGCTTTACACGCTTTCAGACGGCTCAGCATGCGCCAAGACCGCTCAGTAACTCCAAGAGGTCCGCGCGTTGTTGTTCGGGAGAGCAGCCCCTCAGCATGCAGAAGGCCCGTAGTACCTGGGCCGCGCGCCAGTGCGCACAGGCACGCTGCCGCGTGCCCGTGTCGACCGTGGTGGGACTGCAGCCGCGGAGTTGCGATGGCACCCGTCAACCTTCCGCGTCTGTCCGCGCGTTGTTGTTCGGAAGAGCATCCCCTCAGCATGCAGAAGGCCCGTAGTTCCGGGGCCGCGCGCCAGTGCGCACAGGCGCGCTGCTGCGTGCCCGTGTCGACCGTGGTGGGGCCGCAGCCGCGGAGCTGCGATGGCACCCGCCAACTTTCCGCGTCTGGTTGCGTGGGCCCGTGTGTGCTGTTGCCGTGCTGCTCTCTGGCTGGGTGGCAGCCGTGAAGCCGCTGGGCGACCTTCAGCTGTCCCGAAGGCGGCCCCTAGGCGGCCCGTAAGAAGGCGGCCTTCGGCGACCCTGAGTGCGGCTCTTAACTGCCTTAGGGCGGCCCTGAGGCTGTCTTGGGCTGCTGGAAAACCGGTCCCGCTGCCGCGATGTTCCACCTCGATCCCCGAGGACAGAAGGCAGCCAAGCACGGGGGGTGAGAAGTGAAAACCATGGATTTCCCTACTGGTTGCCATTGATTTTTGTTAGCGTGCTCGCTCTCTCCTCGTCCCCTTCCGCCAGGCAGCACAGCTTGCCCGGGGCTAGCGTGGCGGCGTGCCCTCGGCCGCCTTCGACGGGCCCTGACGCCGCGGATAGAAGTTCCGCCCCCGCGGAGCCCCAACACAGCCCAAGAGAGACCCAAGAGGGCACGAGACGGCCCAAAAGGGTCGTCCCGTGGGGCTCACGGAACCCCCCAAGACGGCCCAAGAGGCCCCGAAGCCGGCCCAGGAGGCCCCCAAGACGGCCTCAGGGATGCCCAAGAGGGCCCCGTTCGAAATCATGTTTCCAGAAGCCTCTCTGGGCACATGATTTCCGGCTCTCCGTTGCCTGCAAGAGGCCGAGCTGAACCAAATCCTGAGAGAGTCCCTGTTTGCGTACCGCCACCATTGCTGAGTACTGATTCGCTGGCAATCCCGAGCCCTCCTCGCAGGGCTGTGTTACGGGTGTGAGCTGTGAGCGCACTTTGGGTTACCCCCGCATCGAATTGCCTGAACGAGACCAAACAGCGGCGGCACAGACCAGCGAGCAACCGAGCACCACGGAAATGACTGGGATGGAAGAGGAGGGGGAGAAGATGAGGCTATGCCTCTGAGGGTGGCAAAGAGAGAGAGAGAGAGAGAGAGAGAGAGAGAAAAAAAGAGTCAGAGAAAGAGAGAGAGAGAGAGTCAGAGAGAGAGAGAGAGACAACAACAAAAATCAACCAGACAGAGGGAGGGAGAGAGAGGGATAGAGTCCGGTCGAGTCAGAGAGAGAGAGAGAGAGAGAGAGAAGACGCCGCCCGGGGCCTCCGCATGACAGGAGCGGCCGTGCCGCGCGCTGGCGGGCCAGCCCCCTCCGAGGCGCCTGCGGCTCCGCTGGCGGCCTCCGCTCTCCGCTCGCCGGCTCGGGGCTCAGCGGGGGAGTGAGGACCTTCCTCGATCACCCTCGCTCCTCCTCACTCCTCCTCGCTCCTCCTCGCGCCTCCTCGCGCCTCCTCGTGCCTCCTGCTCCTCCCCCTCCCCCTCCTCCTCGTCCTCCTCCGCCTCCTCCTCC